>JAQQPU010003144.1:43603-60561 GCA_029168905.1 Artemia sp. Kazakhstan ARC1039 | reverse complement strand
TCCTTATCCCTTTTTGCAAATGTCAATCAAACAATTCCGATTGTAAAGCGTGTTTAATCACATTGCTTGGAAAGGCATCCACAAGTACATGCTCTGGAAAGGTACCATGGAACGTAATCTCCCCAAATAGCACAGGAAGGAACATAATCCACCCAAATCCATAGGTACATGCTCTGGAAAGGTGCCAAGGAACGTAGAGTGAGCAAATAGCACAGGAAGGAACATAGAGTGAGCAAATCCATAGGTACATGCTCTGGAAAGGTGCCAAGGAACGTAGAGTGAGCAAATAGCACGGGGAGGAACATAGAGTGAGCAAATCCATACTTAGCATACTGCTAATGCCCCTTTACAGTTTATTCCGTGATGTTATTCGAAGGGGGAAACCCTGTGACCGGATGTTATGTTGTGGTATTTTTACGCTTGGAAAATTATTCTACTTTATTTCTGATCACTTTTGCTTTAATAAAGCTCTTTACTGTTCTTTGAAAAACTTTTTTATTGGATTTTTTTAAATTTAATACAAAATAAGGCCATATTGGATAATACGTCATAATACCCGTTGATTATTAAGATACAAATTTTATTTGGCAATAGCAAGGAGAAAGAATGGACTGTAAAAAGGTAATAGGATTTCTCTTTATTGTATGAAATGCCCCCTTCCCCATTATATCCCCTTTGTTCTGTTCAAATATATTCTAGAAATTGGGATAAACATTTTTTTTCACAGATTATTGAAAGTTAGATATGAAATAGACTTACTATTTTCTCCAGTATAAAAAAATATTTTGCTTGCTTTGGAGTTACCCCTTTCTCATTTTTATGAATGAAATAACATGCAAAGAAGCATATATTGCAATAAAAGTGTAATAACTTGCAAAACAGTGAGATCTTCATTCTATTAACGATGTTTTCTTTGTATTTAAAGGTTGTGCTGTTTGTAAATATGTTGTTAGTATTTAAGGGTTGTGTTGTTTGTATATCTACTTATTGACGTTTCAAACACTTTTCCAGTTTAACTGCATCCAGGACTCCCCTTTTTCTTTAGCCTTAGTGGTACTCATTTTCCCTCACCCGTTGTCAATTTATTAAGCGAATTAAAATATATGCAAATTTATACAATATTAATTCTTATACTAGATTATATGAATTGTCAATCCTTTACAGATATGTTTTATAGTGGAAAAAGCGAAGGAAGGGGCATATTAGATCTTGGGAGTCCCGTGGTCTAAAGCTTTAAGGAGAGCTGGCGTGAGAGCCTTCGTCTCTCCAAAACGTTCTTATTCTAATAAAAAGACGAGTAAAGTGTTTTCTGTCGTCTCTTGTTGTTTCTGTTGCGTTTTCGACTGAAAGTTAAACCTTTCATCACAACTTGCTTACTGGTGAGGATGGGGTGGGTTGGGTTGATAATTTGGTTACAATCATCAAGGATGATTGAAGGATTTTAACGAGCGGGTGAGGGGGTGGGTGGTGTATACGTAAAACAATTTAGATTTAAATACGTTCTTTGTTATTTTTTTTTGTTTTTGTTTTTTGTTTGATTAAGAAATCTTATCTTATCTAAATCATGGTAAATTAAAAAAAATGTCTTAAGAGGGAATGGGCGAAGAAATAATTAAATATAATTTAAATTTAAGGGATTCTGAAGGCAATCAAGCTTTTCTTTTGATACTAGAATACAATGCTTCAAACATGCCATTCCATTTGCAGTACACCGTGTGACGGGACAAGATTCTACAAAGAAACACTTGGAGGACTTCGGAAATTAATGGGGATATACTAAGTGGATTGAAATGGTTAATGGGTAAGATCCCAGTGACACCGAAAAAATCAATATTTTTGAGCGGGCTAGTGAAAATTTGGGGATCGGTATGACCGGGCTTCAATATGATAGAGAATTGGAAGGTGAAAAAAGTTAAGAGTAGTATGAGGTCAATCTATACGGGAGGGCAGCACCCCGACCATACGGGAGGGCCTCTATTCCGGGAGGGAAGTACCTGCACCATACAAGCGGACAATGCCCTCTCAGTAAAGACTAACAGTACCCCCACCATACAAGCGGGGCCCTGTCCCACCATGTAACAACACACAAAACCCTACATACAAAATGACACAAAACCATCCATACATCAAAACACAAAACAATACATATAACAATACACAAAACCATCCATATAACAACAGACAAAACCATCCATATAACAACGGAAAACACCATCGATATATCAACACACATATCAAGCCATACAACAGACACATCCCATCATCTGAGCGGCCATTGGAGATATCAAGTCTACCGACCATCTGGCATGACGATCCGAAGCGATAAGGAAAATCTTAGAAATATTATTATCAGAGTTTCGACTGTCAAGAATGTCGTTGAATAATAAACGTGACTTTGAAGTAACATCATTTATAATAAATGAAGTTTTTTTATATGGATTCTTATAAACAATCGGTAGCGATATTTTTTTGTACTCTAAAAGACAATTTCTTCTAAAGATTGATGGAACTTTGCACATCGGTTTTCCGTTACCAGACTTACGTATGTGTTTGGGCCCCCACATTCTCATCTAGGACCTCGAATCCCCATCCAGGGCTCCATATCACCACGCCAGGAGCCCAAGTCCCCCACCGGGGTTCCAAGTCCCACACTAGGGCCCCAGAGTTCCCACTCAACAAATTATTAAAAAAGTAACCTATGCATAGAACAAAGTCAGCTACATGGTAAATTCCATGTCTTTTAATTGATAACTAAGCATCATACATTAATAAAAAAATCTTTTACCTAGAACAAACTCAATTACTTGGTACATTCCAAGTCTTTTAATTTATTACTGAATATGAAAAGTTAATAAAAAAGCACTTTTGTATAGAACAAACTGAACTACTTGGTAAATTCCAAATCTTTTAATTGATGAGAGAGTATAAACAATTAATAAAAAAATATATTTGCATAGAACAAACTCAACTACTTGGTAAATTTCAAGTCTTTTAATTGATGACAGAGTATCAAAAATAAATAAAAAAACCCTTTTGCATAAAACAAACTCAACTACTTGGTCAAATTCCAAGTCTTTTAATTGATCACTGAGAATCAAAAATTAATAAGAAAACACTTAAGCATGGAACAAACTCAGATACATGATAAATTTCAAGTCTAGTAATTGGTCACTGAATATCAAAAATTAATAAAAAATTCTTATGCATAGAACAAACTCAGCTACATGGTAAATTCCATGTCTTTTAATTGATGACTGAGTATCAAAAATAAAAATAGACACTTTTGCATAGAACAAACTCAACTACTTGGTCTATTCCAAATCATTTGGTGAATGAGCATAAAAAATTAACAAGAAAACACTTATGCATAGAACACATTCAACTACTTGGTAAATTACAAATATTTTAATTGATGACTGAGTATCATATATTAATAAAAAGCACTTTAACATAGAACAAACTCAGCTACTTGGCAAATTCTGAGCATTTTAATTGATGAGAGAGTACCAAAAATTATTAAAAAAGCATTTTAGTATAGAACAAACTCAACTACTTGGTAAATTCCAAGTATTTCAATTGGTGAGTAAGTAACAAAAAACAATGAAAATGCACTTTAGCATAGAGCAAACTCAACTACTTGGTAAATTCTATGTTTTATAATTTATGACTGAGTATCAAAAATTAATAAAAAAAAAACTTTTACATAGAACGAACTCAACTATTTGGTAAATTTCAAGTCTTTCAATTGGTAAGTGAGTAACTAAAATTAATCAAGAAGCACTTAAGCATAGAACAAACTCAACTACTTGGTAAATTCAAAGTCTTTCAATTGATGAGTGAATTAAAATGTTTTCTCGCATCATGGATCCATGTGTCTTAGGTTGAATTAAGGCTTTTCCTTATATTTGGAAGTTTTGCTACCATGGATATGAAAATCAAATTTGTTTCATCTCTTGGATCAGTGTACCTTAGGTTCAATTAAGAGCAAAAGTGCTATTTTATTAATTTTTGATACTCACTCGTCAATTAAACGACATGGAATGTACCAAGTAGTTGAGTTTGTTCTACGCAAATGTGTTTTTTCATTAATTTTTGATACTCACTCATACATTAAAAGACTTGGAATTTACCATGTAGCTGAAATTTGCTATATGCCTTAGGTTTTTTTTAATTAATTTTTAATACTCACTCATGAATAAAAGACTTGGAATTCACCATGTAGGGCAGTTTGTTTGACTCAAATGGGTTTTCTTATTACTTTTCTTTAGACAGTCATAAATTAAAAAAAATTGGAATTTACCAAGTAGTTGAGTTTGTTCTTTGCAAAAGTTCTTTTTTATTAATTTTGTTACTCACTCGGCAATTAAAAGACTTGAAATTTTGTAGCTGAGTTTCTTCTATGCATAAGCTTTTTTTGTTAATTTTTGTACACTCATTCATAAAAGACTTGAAATTTACCAAGTTGCTGAGTTTGTTCTATGCTAAAGTGCTTTTTTATTAATTTTTGATACTCAGTTATAAATTAAATGACTTGGAATTTACCATGTAGCTAAGTTTATTCATGCATAGTGTTTTTTATTAGTTTTTGCATACTCAATAATTAATTAAAAAATGAAATTTACCAAGTAGCTGAGTTTGTTCTATGCTAAATTGCTTTTTTTTTATTTATTTTTGATACTCAATCACCAATTAACAGACTTGGAATTTACGAAGTAGTTGCGTTTGTTCTATACAAAAGTGTTTTCTTATTAATTTTTGATACTCTGTCATCAATTAAAAGACATGGAATTTATCAAGTAGTTGAGTTTGTTCTATGCAAAAGTACTTTTTTATTAATTTTGTTACTCACTCGGCAATTAAAAGACTTGAAATTTCTTAGCTGAGTTTCTTCTATGCATTAGCTTTTTTTGTTAATTTTTGTATACTCAATCATAAAAGATGTGAAATTTACCAAGTAGCTGAGTTTGTTCTATGCTAAAGAACTTTTTTTTATGAATTTTTGATACTCAGTTGTAAATTAAAAGACTTGGAATTTACCATGTAGCTAAGTTCATTCCATGCATAGTGTTTTTTATTAGTTTTTGTATGACTTACTTGACTTAAGGCTCCTGCCACGTTGGGGGTGGCGTAGAGGGCGTCGCAACTCTTCTCCTCCAGGCTGACCGGTCTACTGCTATTAATGGGGCCTCTTCGACAGCGATGTTAGCTATATCAAGGAATTTATTGAGGCTATCCTTCCACCTTGTCTGAGGTCTGCCCCTCGGGCGAGACCAGCCATTAGCTTTACCGTCAAAATCGTAGACTATTCGGGCCGGGGTTGTCGTCAGCATACGCAGGAGTTGTCCGAACCATCTGAGAGTACGGTGCGCTATTTGGACGGAGAATGACACTTGTGAGGTGAGTGATAGCAACCTTGCATTGCTTACAAAATCGTCCCATCGAAGTCCCTGAATCCAACGGAGCTGTTTCGTCTGGCAGACTGGCTGACTTTCGTCTGGCTGGGCTTGGGGGCTCAATTGCCATTAACTTCGTCTTAAGCCAGTTTATTTTCAGCCCCACTTTTAATGCCTCTTCCTGTAGGACTTCCAGAGCGTCAGTCAACTGGTCAATCGAGTCAGCAACGAGACCAAGATCATCTGCGAAGTCAGCGTCCGTCAGAACACGATCTCCAAACTGCAGACCAAAGGGCAGGCGATTTGTTTTTCGTGTCATGACATGGTCTATCACGCAATTGAAAAGTTCCGGGGCGGCGGTACACCCTTGTCGTACACCAGTTTTGATGCCGAATGTTGTGCTCCGTTTGCCGTTGACTTGGACGCAACCCACGGTCTCTTCGTAAAGATTTTCAAAAAACTTGCAGTATTTGTCTGGTAGACCAGTTGATCGAAGTATCAGCCAGACCGAGTTGCGATCCACTGAGTCAAACGCAGCCTTGAAGTCCACAAAGGCTACATATGCTTTCCTCCTGAATTCCTTCATCTTCTTAATTAAAAGGCGCATGGCAAAGATTTGTTCGATAGTGGATCTCCCGGGCATAAACCCCGCCTGCTGGACTCTCCTCTTTCTTCTGAGGATACTCGTGAATCTATCCAGCAGGGTCATAGCAAAGAGCTTTCCAGGCAACGAAAATAGCGTTATGCCTCTGTAGTTCGAACAGACGCTCTTGCTCCCCTTTCTGTTCCATAAGTTGCGTATCCGACTGAATCCACGCTTTATTAGCACGCTTTTTCCGACCAACATTTGCTGTCGCTGATTCCAGGACATTCTTTTTGAACGAGAGCCATGCGTTTTCACAACTTTCAAATGGCAGGAGTGCTTCGAAGCGGTTCGATACATCAATGGCATATTTCGACCGTATCTTCTGATTGCAGAGGCGAGAGACATCGATCTTGGCTGGTCTTGGTTCTAAGTGATGGGCTTTGAGCCTTATTCGCATGTTAGCGACGACGAGGCGATGGTCAGTGTTGCCAATTTCAGCTGCCCTATACGTCCTGCAGTTACTGATTGAAGACCTCCGTCTCTGTGACACGATGATGTAGTCGATCATTTTTTTGGTATGGCCGTCATTGCTGTACCATGTATATTTGTGAATGTCCTTCCTTGCAAACATGGTATTCGTAATCACAAGGTTGTGCATCCTGCAGAGTTGTAGAAGCCTTAGACCAATGTCATTTAGGGAATCCGGAGTAACTGGTCCAATGACTTGTCGCCATGAGTCGTGTACTCAATCGTTAATTAAAAAAATCAATAAAACCAAGTAGATGAGTTTGTTCTATGCTAAAGTGCTTTTTTATATTAATTTTTGATACTCCATCACCAATTAAAAGACTTGGAATTTACCAAGTAGTTGCGTTTGTTCTATACAAAAGTGTTTTCTTATTAATTTTTGATACTCTGTCATCAATCAAAAGACATGTAATTTATCAAGTAGTTGAGTTTGTTGTATGCTAAAGTGCTTTTTTATTATTTTTGTTACTCACTCACCAATTGAAAGACTTGGAATTTATCAAGTAGTTGAGTTTGCTCTATGCAAAAGTGCTTCTTATTAATTTTGATACTCAGTCATCAATTAAAAGACATAGAATTTACCAAGTAGCTGAGTTTCTTCTATGCTAAAGTACTTTTTTATTAATTTTCGATACTTACTCACCAACTGAAATACTTGGTATTTACCAAGTAGCTGAATTCTTTCTATGCAAATGTGTTTTCTTATTAATTTCTGATAATCGCTCATAAATTAAAAGATTTGGAATTTACCAAGTAGTTGATTCTGTTCTATGCAAAAGTGTTTTTTATTAATTTTTGATACTCACTCATCAGTTCAGTTCAGTTCAGTTCATTTTATTTAACTTCAAAATACATTTAACAAATATGCCAATACCTGCCCCAAGAAAGATACCAAAAAGCACTTGCGACTGGGCGGGTACATACAACTCATTTACTAGTTAATGATTAACTATAAAAAAAAAAAAAAAAAAAATAATAATAATAATAATAATAGAAAAACAAAAAACACTAAAAAAAAAATCAATCTCTCATCAATTCATTTAATAATAATAATAATAAAGATAAATAATAATAATAATAATAATAAAGAAAAAAAACTATGAGCCTTGACCTAATAAATATTTTTTCAATTTATTTTTAAATAACCCCAGGTGCTCGGCCGCCCGAATGCTCTCCGGAATAGAGTTCCACACATTAGGTCCTGAAAATCTAGTATGGAAGCCGGCCCTGGTTCCACTTCTATTCGGAACAATGAAACACTAGCATGACGAGTTTCATAATGGTGCAAAGACCGATTGTCATTAAAATAATCACGAAAAACCTCTGGACTAACATCATTCCAGCATTGATAAGCAAAAATTCCTATTTGGTAGTCTCGTAGCTGTCCTATATTCAACACTTGCAACTTGTTGAAGCAAGCTGAAGTGTTATTTACACCTTCAACATACCCACCAATAAGACGCATCGCTCTATTTTGAAGAGTCTGAACACGTTTAAAATTCACATAAAAATTACTTGCCCATAACATACAGCCATACGAAGCATATGGGTGGATCAAAGCATGGTATAAAAGCAATAAAACTCTCTGAGGTAAGAAATTTTCAAAACGACGAATCGCTCCAAGGCCACGTGCAACCTTTGTGGCAACAACATCACTGTGGCGTTTACTTCAGCAATACTTGGAATTTACAAAGTAATTTAGTTTGCTCTTTGCTAAAGTGCTTTTTTATTAATATTTGATACTCAGTCACACATTAAAAGTCTTGGAATTTACCTAGTTGCTGAGCTTGATCTATACAAATGTGTTTTCTTGTTAATTTTTTATACTCAGTCACCAATTAAAGACCTGGAATTCATCAAGTAGTTGAGTTTATTCTATGCAAAATTGTTTTTTTTATTAATTTTGATACTCAGTCATTAATTTAAAGACTTGGAATTTGACAAGTAGCTGAGTTTGTTGTATGCATAAGGTTTTTTATTTATTTTTGTTACTCACTCATCAATAAAAAGACTTCGAATTTACCAAGTAGTTGAGTTTTTTCTATGCAAAAGTACTTTTTTATTAGTTTTGTTACTCACTCAGCAATTAAAAGACTTGGAATGTTTTAGCTGAGTTTCTTCTATGTATAAGGTTTTTTATTAATTTTTTATACTCAGTCATCAATTAAAAGACTTGGAATTTACAAAGTAGTTGAGTTTGTTCTATAAAAATGTGTTTTCTTATTAATTTTTGATATTCTGTCATCAATTAAAAGACGTGGAATTTACCGAGTAGTTGAGTTTGTTCTATGCTAAAGTGCTTTTTTATTGATTTTTGTCACTCACTCACCAATTGAAAGACTTGGAATTTACGAGGTAGTTAAGTTTGCTCTATGCATAAGTGTTTTTCTTATTAATTTCTTATACTCAGTCATCAATTATAAGACACGGAATTTACCAAGGAGCTGAGTTTATTCTATTCCTAAGTGCTTTTTTATTAATTTTGGATACTCACTCAGCAATTGAAAGACTTGGAATTTACCAAGTAGTTGAGTTTGTTCTCTGAAAATGTGTTTTCTTATTAATTTTTTATACTCACTCATGAATTAAAAGATTTGGAATTTACCAGCTATATGACTTTGTTCTATCCAAATGTGTTTTCTTCTTAATATTTTATACTCTGTCATCAATTAAAAGAAATCGAATTGACCAAGTAGCTGAGTTTGTTCTATGTTAAAGTACTTTCTTATAAAATTTAAGATACTCAGTCATCAATTAAAAGATTTGGAATTTACCAAGCAGTTTAATTTGTTCAATGCAAAAGTGTTTTTTTTTATTTTTAATACTCACTCATCAATTAAAAGATTTGGAATTTACCAAGTAGCTGACTTTGTTCTATGTTAAAGCACTTTCTTATTAAATTTAAGAAACTCAGTCATTAATTAATAGATTTGGAATTAACCAAGTAGTTGAATTTGTTCTATGCAAAAGTGTTTTTTTATATTAATGTTTGATACTCAGTCATCAAATAAAAGACTTGGAATTTATCATGTAGCTGAGTTTGTTCTATGCATAAGGTCTTTTTTTTATAAATTTTTGATATTCAGTCACCAATTAAAAAACTTGTAATTTATCAAGTAGGTAAATTAAAAATCAATCAAAAGACTTGGAATTTACCAAGTCGTTGAATTTGTTCAATGCAAAAGTACTTTTTCATTAATTTTTGTTACTCACTCACCAATTGAAAGACTTAGAATTTTCCATGTAGCTGAGTTTGTTCTGTGCAAATGTGCTTTTTTATTAATTTTTGATACTAAAAGACTTGGATTAAATCAACTAAAAGACTTCGAATTTACCAAGTAGTTGAGTTTGTTCTATACAAAAGTGTTTTTTTTATTGATTTTTCACACTCAGTCATCAATTAAAAGACAGAATTTACCATGTAGTTGAGTTTTTTCTATGCATAAGGTTTTTTTAATTTTTGATACGCACTGATGATTCAAAAGACTTGTAATTTACAAAATAGCTGAGTTTTTTTTTATGCTAAAGTGCTTCTTTATTAATTTTTGATACTCATTCATCAATTAAAAGACTTGGAATTTACCAAGTAGTTGAGTTTGTTCTATACAAAAGTGTTTTCTTTTTTATTTTTGATACTCTGTCGTCAATTAAAAGACAATGCATTTACCAAGCAGCTGAGCTTGTTCTATACTAAAGTGCTTTTTTTATTAATTTTCGATACTCACTCACTAATTAAAAGACTTGGAATTTACCAAGTAGTTGAGTTTTTTCTATGCAAAAGATTTTTTCTTATTAATTTTTGATTCTCGCTTATCAGCAAAAGATTATGCATTTACCGAATAGTTGAGTCTGTCTATACAAAAGTGCTTTTTTTTATTAATTTTTGATACATTGAGACATACTCATCAATTAAAAGATTTGGGGTTAGAGGGGGAGGGTTGGAGTCCCTGGAAGTGGGGAGGGGCTCGGGGCCCTGGTAGAGGGGGTTATAGAGTAGGGACTCGGGGGCCCTGGTGTTGTGCCTTGGAGTTGTGACATGGAGCCCTGGACGCAGACTCAATGTTCTAGATGAGAATGTGGGGGCCCCAAAAAAATCAGCAAGTCCAGTAATAGAAAACCGATGTGCACAGTTCCATCAACCATCAGAATAAATTGTCTGTTAAAGTACAAAAAAGATCTCTACCAGTTGTTTATAAGAATCAATATAGAAAACTTTATTATACATTTATTATACATGATGTTACTTTAAAGTCACTTTTATTATTAAATGATAGTCTTGACAGTCAAGACTCTGATAATAATTTTTCCAAGATATTCCTCATCGCTCCGGAACGTCATTACACATGGTCAGCAGACTTACTGTCTCCAATGGCCGTTCGGAATAATAGGATATGTCTGTTGCAGTTTAATATGTGTGTTGATATATGCATGGTGTTGTCTGTGGTCATATGGATGGTTTTTATGTTGTTATATGGACGGTTTTGCGTATTGATGTGTGGATGGTTTTGTGTCATGCTGTATGGATGGTTTTGTGTGCTGTTGTATTGTGGGACAGGGCCCCCCTTGTATGATTGGGGTACTGTCTGCTTGTACGTTGGGGGTACTGCCCGCTTATATGGTGGGGGTACTGCCATTCCAGAATATAGACCCTCCCATATGGTCGGGGTACTGCCCTCCCGTTTAGATTGACCCCATACTTCTGTTAAGATAGAAAGGATATTTTGTATTCAGTTAAGGGCTAGAAAGAGAGAGTGGGAGAGAGAGAGAGAGACAGAGAGAGAGTGAGAGAGAGGGAGAGAAAGAGAGAAAGAGAGAGAGAGAGAGAGAGAGAGAGAGAGAGAGAGAGAAAGTCAATTGAATCTGCTAAGCTTAGGGAATGACTTCTTTACGAACCTCACAAAGAACCAGATTCAATTGGTCAGTTTTTCCAATCACCGATATTTGTCTGCCCATGTGCGAAAGGAAAGAGCTTGTGGAACAAGCTATTATTGGTCAATGCGCCAATAGTAGACACATTCTGTCATGTGTTCAGCATGCTGGGTCAATCGTTTTATTGAACCTAATTCATCGGGACATAATTTTCGGGGATGGGTCCAAAAGTCATGCTAATATTAAGCAGTAAACGTACTAAAACATACGTACGTAGTGTAAACGTGCTAACGGGGATGACACAATTACAGAAATGTGAAGTTGTCGATAGCGCATGGGTAAAATGCATTCGTATAAATTCACACTCAAATAAATTAGAAAGCTGCAACACTTAGATTCTGCATGAAAATATGTTGAAAATGGTACAGATTACTTGAACAAAATCCAATTTTTAGATTCCTTTAGCTTCTTTCCTAAGTGAAATGATTCAAGTGCAAACAAAAATGTTTTTTTGAAGTTTCTCCCTCCTTAAATAATGCTGTCCCGATGATGAAATGTGTTAGGTAAAGTTTAGTGATGAAATGTGAAGTTTCGTTAGGTAAAATTACCGCCCATTGATTGGACAGTGTTGATTTTTCTAGGCCATTCATTATGAGATATGCAGAGATATACATTTATTGAAAAAGAATACAAACACTATTCGCCTTTCACCTGCCAGGAAAGGCAATAAGCTTGGAAGGGCAAGCGAGGTTATCACTCTCAGCTAATTAAAACCACATTCCTACCGAGCTACTCAACACATAATAAACTCAACTGATGAAGGAAGAAAGAAAAGAGAAAGAAGAATAGACAAGAAGAAATAAAGAAAACAAAAAAATTAACAGCAAAGAAAATCGGGGAAATACCTTGAATACAATGACAACCTGAAGCGGGCGTCACATCAAATTCACTCACGAGAAACTTCTCTGTCCTTGACTTGAAAGCTGGAAAACTAGGCACATATTTCACGCATTCAGGCAATATATTCCAAAAATGGGGAACATAATGGCGAATCACAAAAGATGCCCGAGTGGTACACCTAAACCCATGAGTTAAGTTATCAGCTTTTCTTGTATTATGATTATGACGGTCTTTATTCAAAGTAAAAATATTTTTAAAGGAAGGGGTGAGGAGCTGATTCAAATATTTGTACGAGAAAATCCCGACTTGGTAATTTTGAATTTGGGGTACATACATTAACTTATTCTTTTTAAAATGCTTATGATCAGGAACATCATCAAAATCTTAAAATTCGGATAGTACTTTTATAGCTTTATTCTGAAATTTTTTTACTATTTTGAAACATGTGAAAAAATTGCTTGCCCATATAGAGCATCCACAGCTAATATATGGACAAAATATAGAAAAATAGATCATTTTAGAATTGTTTTTGGGACTAGATATTTAATTCTTCGCATCCACAACAGGTTTTCATCAACTAAAAACTCCAAGTTCTTCGTTGCTGCTACTCTTTTTATCACATTTCCTCGAACCGATCATTTCCAGCATTTGACGAAAGACTAGAAAACCTGATGAAAAAGTTTTAGAAAAGCTTAGGGTTAACAGATTTGGTTGAGAAAAAGTTCCATCCCCTGTTCAACGTCGAATGCAAGGCCATGAACCAGGCATCCATGTTCATATGTCGCATAACAAGTGTTACTCACAGTAAGAAGATCTTCAAAACTCATTACATCCTCCACACGATAGTGAAACATTCGCAAATAGAATCAATATGGATAAGCTACGTAGTTTAAGTTGCAAATCTGACAGATTCTGACACGCAATCAACAGATTCTTTGACGTGATTTGTTTGCATTTGCTTCAATGCCTTGTCATGTCAATAACACGCTCATAACATCAAGCCTTGTCGTCCAATATCTACCAATTTTTTCTTGGGCTTGGTTGATAACTAGCGTTCGGTATTGTTCAGGTAAATGAACTCTCAAATGTTGAACGACATGACGGATTTTGGATATTAGGCCAAGAACTCGCCAGAATTTCTCAGTTGGCGTAATGCAGCGTTCTTCAACATAGGCATCTGCTTCATTATATAACAAAAGATCGCTGGTTTTGAAAATTTCTATTGAAGCGCAATCATGTCCTATGTAGATTTTTCTATATGAATAAACTACCGAACATATCCTGCAAACATATTTAATATTGAAGTGACATTGATTTTTTTCGAGTAAATAAGCATTATATGTAGAAACATGGTAATTATCACCTGTAACTCGGTGATTATCGCAATCTTTTGTTTATATGAACATTCTTCTTGAATAACTTTGGTCAAATGTGGGTTCATAACAGCAGCGATACCTTGGTTTATCATCATCCGGTAGATGTGTAACTGCATTGTATTGTGAATTGCAGTACACTTTTCTATTTTTATTAATCACACAATTGGATTTTGGATTTAACTTCATTCTGCACAGATTATGAATTATAAACTTTAACAGTAGTTCTCGCAATGCAGAGTTGTCGATATTTGAAATTTCAGCTGAAATTAGATCATCAATTTTGACTGGATTATGAATTTTCCTACTAAGACTCATGATCAATAGCAAACGCATTTTTGATAGTTCACGTTTTTGAAATTCATACACATATCCTGCCACCTTTCCATATATCTATTTTTTATCCAAGTAATAGATTATTTCATTACATGTTGGTTTCGCAATTCAAATAACGACATTAGAACTTGAGTGGATTGCTCTATGATAAAATAATTACCATGACATACAGCACGTTCTGCTTCTTTAGTTTCTGATCAATCAGAAGTGCAATTCAAAGTTATGAAGAAATCAGGTTATCCAAGGCCACAAAATAGCAATTGCATCTTTGAAATGTTCAGTATGACAGCGTCTTGATTCGGTGAAAGAAAAACAAACAAACAAGATCACCATTCAATCCAGTGTGGTAAACTATTATTGAAAGCCCACAATCAGCACTTTACTGAAAAACAAAATTAAAAATGAAATTATGCCTGTAGAAACCGTAGTTTCTAACAGGAAATTTATTTATGTACTATTTTATGACATTTTATGACGTTTATTTATGACATTTGCACCATGGTTCTTATTTAAACGTATTTTTAAAATTTTTGCATGCTTAGTCTAAAGAGAGAAAAAAAAATTAATATTCTATCAAATTTCAGTTCACTTTAGCCCCGTGGGCAAAAATAAGAAAATTATAGAATAGAATTTGGACTTGCGACAATCCACGACTTAGTCGAGGCTATCATTAATTATAAAAATAAATAAAAACAAGTTTCTTTAACTGATAATAAGGAGCGAAATTAAAACTTAAAACGAATAGAAATTATTCCGTATATGAAAGGGGATGTCCCCTCCTCACCGCCTCGCTCTTTACGCTAAAGTTTTTTATTGTATAAAAATATAGTGGTGAGAAAGAGTCAAATTTTAGCGTAAAGAGCGAGGCGTTGAGGAGGGGACAGCTTCTTTTATATATGAAATAATATCTGTTCGTTTAAAGTTTTAATATCACTCCTTACTTTCAGTTAAAAAAACTTTTTTTTTTATTTAATATCTGAAGGTTTTTAAATTATTACAGGTTTTGATTTTGGCTTACCGTATATGAATAATTAAAACAAAATTTACACATTAATTTTACTTCCCCCCCCCTCTTCCTAGTCAATACCTTGCTCTTTTTGCTAAAGTTCGAATTTTTTCCATATCTTTAAGAATGACCCATTAATCACAAAGACCGTTAATTAGAATTAATTGAAAAAACTTTCCGAAAAATAAGTTTTTCAAAGAAAACTAAATGCCATTTTAAACTTAAGCTCAGTAGATACAAATACCTTTTAAAATTCAAACTCAAAACGACCAGAAATTACTATTAAAGAATAAATGAAACCCAAAACGAACAGAAATTAAATAAATAATCATAGCAAAAACATACAACAAGTAATAATATCAATAAGTAATAGATCTGAAAACCAATTTTATGACAAATATTTTCTTTTGCACTTAATATTGAAAATAAACATTTAAATTATAGTAACATTTTGAACTGATGAGCTTTCGGTAATTAATACCATTATACATCGAATATTCAATTTAATTTATTAGCTCTTTTTAAAGTTGTTAAAGACGATTATAGTTTCCCTAAAAACAAGTGTTTGGATACTGCCTCCTTTCCTAACTGTAAATAAATAATTTCTGAGACCACACTGGCTAATCATGATAAACAAAAAATCGCGAAGAAAGGAAACGAGGACAATTAACAGCCTGTGAAAAAATTGAAAAACTATGCAAATATTTCGGTCAAGACCTCCGCTTGACCGTCCTCAGTGCAGAATAAAACTGATAAAAGTATAAAAACCAAACCTTAAAATAAAAACACCAAACTAAAATTGGACGACCCTTTCTTAGTAACGGTGAAAGGGTAACTGAATAAAAAACACAAGTCTAAATGATATTTCAGAATTTCATTTTGCGTAAAGCACTTTTAAAGGCTGATCGCTTTCCAGTTTGATTGTTATCGGAGACTCTATTCGATTGCACAATATAACTTTGTGGATGTATGTAAAAACGATCAGAATTAATAATTTTGTCATAAATGGGACTTAGAAAAATTTCTCCAGTGTCTCTATTGAGAGCTACCTTTTGGTGAATGTGCTTTTTTATTTCAACTGCCTCCCTGAAAACTTGCGTGAGACCTTTAACGGGGGCAACGATAGAGGCCTCGTCAAACAAAATGAAATGGTGTGGATTCTCGTACACATGTTGCGCCAAGGCGGAATCAAAAACCTCAGGCCTTTGGCGTAACCTCATTGCCTTGTCGATTGAGGACTTGTGCTCAGATAACCTCTCCCCCAATTGCTGTTGGGTTCTACCAACATAAAAACAGCCACAAAAACAAGGAATTCTATAAACACCACTACCCAGAATGGGGCTGGTTTTATCTTTGCCATTGTTAAAAAAGTTCTGTGTAATATTTGAATTTTTAAAGGCGACGCTAAGTTTATGTTTTTTAAGGATTCTTTTCAATTTGTCACTCAATTTTGGAATGTAGGGTAGAACAGTGAAAAGTTTCTTATCATCCACCAATTGGACGGTATCTGTTGGGGCTTGTGGACCTGATGCCCTCCCCTCTGCCTTTTTTCGTCTTCTGTCTATAATGGTCTCAAGTAATTTTATAGGGTAGCCATTGCAAAATAAAATGTCCTTAATATAGTTCAATTCTGAGTCTATGTGAGGCTCTGAGCATATTCTTATTACTTGGTCAACCAAAGAAATAACAACTCCTCTTTTTATGCAGGGAGACTGGTTGGAGGAAAAATGCAAATACCTATCGTTATGCGTAGGCTTTCTATAAATAGAAAATTCAAGGCCAGGAGACTTATTGAAAATTAAAACATCTAGGAAAGGAAGTTTGTGGTTATGTTCTAGTTCTAAAGTGAACTGAAGGTTAGAGTCCAAAGTGTTTAGATGAGTTAAGAAGGAGTTAAGTGACTCTCCTCCATGCTCCCACAGAGAAATAACATCATCGACAAACCTACCCCAGAAACGGTGTTTTAT
>JAQQPU010003144.1:18142-38603 GCA_029168905.1 Artemia sp. Kazakhstan ARC1039 | reverse complement strand
GGGTGTGGTAGGGGATCTCACAACACTGTTCAAATAGAACTTGTGTATTATAACGACCACCGACCCCATGTAACTGAATCCCAAGCTTCTGAACTCCTCCATGCAACTGAACCCCTCGTGCTATTGAACCCCCCATGCAACTTGACTCCCATTTAACTAATCCCCGTGTAACTGAATCCGTATGTAACTGAGATCTTTTCGCAAAAAATTCGCAAATCTCGTAAACTAAAGAAGTAATTACCCTTTTCAACATTAATTACCCCTTTTTGCAAATGCTCGCATATCTCATTACCCCTTTTTGTATATACAAAAAATAATTGCATTACAACGAAATAAGACACGCTGGTTTTATAATACAGGTTTAATTAATTACGTAAATCTCATGACAAAGAAAGAAATCGTTGTTATACACGTTCCTCTTGGCAAAGAGTGTGATGACCTGTAACTACTAGAAAAACCTGTTTGGTACGGGGGCGTAAGCAAAGCATAAGGCTATGTGAGAGGATACTCACTCTCTTTGAAAGGGTGTAATGCCCCTCTAGAATAGAATTACCAGAAAAACCGGAAGGAACGTAAAGGCCGCAATAAACAGGATGGAACATAAAGTCCCCAAAGTATAAGGTTCTAGTCTACTCTTTTGAGAAATTTTTAAATTAAGGCCTATCTAAAAAATTTTATTGGATGCATTTGGGGAAAAGGGGCGTGGGGGCTAGTTTCCCTCCAATATTTTTTGACTCGAAAAAACCTAACTAGAACTTTCAATTTCCAATCAAATGAGCCATCTCTGAATTTTTTACGAGCATCCCTTCAATAAGAACCATATATTCCCCCAGGGCATAACTTAAAACCCTTGCCCTGAGGGTTGTGGGGGAGTGTCCTCAAAAATATATTTTCTATCTAGAAATCAACTACGCTGAACAAAATGACTATCTCAAAATTTTTATTGGATGTGTTGGGGGGAATGGTGTGCGTGGGGGGGGGGGCTAGTTGCCCTCCAATTGTTTTCGACTATTAAAAAGGACACTAGATCTCTCGATTTCCAATCGAATGAGCCCCCTTTGAAGTTTCTACGACGACCCCTTCCATATGAAGTGCCTCTGGGAAAAAAAATATAATAAATAGATAATAAGACATTGGAGCCGTATGGCCTTTACCATAGGCAACGCTACAGCGTTGCCTCTGGTAAATAGATCTTATGAAATTACTAAAAAAACATTATCGTAAAGACCGAGGTATTGACTAGGGGGCGAACCCAATCATATACGAAATAGTTTCCGTTCGTTTTAAATTTTGATTTAGAAAAGTTTTCAGTTGAAAAGTCTTCCAGTTGAAAACTTGTTTATTTTATTTAATTTCTTATCGTTTTCTTTAAATAATGCTGGAAAATCCGACGCTCCCTTAATAGCAATTTCCCTTCCCCCATGAAAACTTCATCTATTTAAAGATTCTACCATGTAACACCCAACCCCCCCCCCCCCCAATACCAGAAAAAAATTCCCCCGGAAAACGTCTGCGTACTTTCCAATAACCAATACTATATGTAAACATTGGGCAAAGTTCATAACTTACAGCCCTTCCCCCGGGGATTATGGGGGATTAAGTTATCCTCATACACATAGTTATTATAGTTTTCAACCATGCTAAACAAAATAATTATTTCAAAATTTTGATCAGGTGACTTTGGGACAAAAATAAGCGTGGGAGGGGGCCTAGTTGCCCTCCATTTTGGGTCACTTACAATGGGCACTAGAACTTTTATTTTACGTTTGAATGAGCCCTCCCGCAATATTCTAGGACCACTGGGTCGATACGATTACCCCTAAGAAAAAAAAAAAAACAAAAAAAACACGTATCTATGGTTTTTCTTCTGGCAAATAATGCAAAATTCCACATTTTGTAGATAGGAGCTTGAAACCTCTGCAGTAATATTCTCTGATATGCTGAATCTGATGGTGCGATTTTCATTAAGGTTATATTAATTTTAGGGGTTTTTTCCACCTTTTTTTCGAAAATAGGGCAAATTTTCTCAGGTGCATAATTTTTGATGGGTAAGACTAAACTTGATGAAACTTATATATTTGAAATCAGCATAAAAATCTAATTCTTTTGATGCATCTTCTGGTATCAAAATTCATTTTTTAGAGTTTCGGCTACTATGGAGCCGGGTCGCTCCTTACTTACAGTTTGAAATGCAGCGTGATGATGCGTCAAGGAATTAATGAAGTTAATGATAAGGCTGCTAATAGACGGTTCAATTAATAACATATTGTCAAATTTAGCTTGATAAGTTTAAAATAGTGCTATTTTAAAATACTGAAAATAGTCTGAAAATCCCCAAAAATGACGTCAGATCGAAAAAGATACAGCATTCGGATCATCCTGGCCAAAACCTTATACTACTACTACTACTACTACTAACAACTCACCGCAGCACCAAGCCGCCTGAGGCCAACAAAGCTACGCACGCTCCTCCTCCACCCCAATCTATTTAAAGCCTCCCTTTTTCCACCCGCCCATGAAGTTCCCATTTCCTTTAAATCTTTCTTTATGACGTCCTCCCACCCCAGACGGGGACGACCTGGTTTCCGTTTAGCCCTAGATGGTTGGCCGAAGATAACAATCTTCGGCAATCTGTCATCCTTCATCCGCACAACGTGCCCTAACCACCTCAACCTTTCTTTCATTATAGCCCTAGAGAGCGGTATTGAACCACATTTTTCGTATAGCCTAGGCCTATTGTTTGAAATACGGTCAGTCAACCGGGTACCCAGAACAATCCTTAAGCAACTTCTCTGGAAAACATCTTGCAAATCTTCATCCGCTTTTCGGAGCGTCCATGCTTCAGAGCCATATTTGACCACTGTCATCACTGTAGCTTCTAATATTCTAATCTTGGTTTGCAGACTTACCTTCCTATTCTTCCAGACTTTTTTTAACTGTGAAAAAACACCCTGAGCCTTGGCTATTCTATTTTGAACATCTTCACTGCTCCCACCATCTTTACTAGTAATACTACCAAGGTAAGTGAAGTTGCCCACCTGATCAATCTTTTCATTACCCAACGTCACCTTTTCATCTTCACTTATTCCTAGCTCTAGTGACTCAGTCTTCCTAACATTAATTTTCAAACCAATTCTAGAACCCTGAACTCGCAAAACCTCTAAAACTTCATTCATTTTGCTCACACTTTCATCTAGGATGCTTAAATCATCAGCATAATCCATGTCCAGGAGACTTTTTCCTCCCGATTTGATTCCTTGGTCTCCCATTGCCTTTCCTGTGCTCTTTAAAACAAAGTCCATCAAAATAATCCATACAAAGGGGGATAAAACAGAACCCTGCTTAACTCCTGATTTAATGCAAAACCAGCTGCTAACCTCATTTCCTACCTTAACCGCAGCAGTGTTATTCTCGTCCATAGCACTAATCACTTTAATGTATTTGTCTGGTATACCATACAAGGATAAAACCTTTACTAAAGCTCTTCTATCAACAGAATCGAGCGCTTGCTCATAATCTATAAAACTGAGGACCAAAGGTGTTTGAAAACTCAGGCACTTCTCAATTATTAGCCTAAGAGTGAAAATTTGGTCGATACATCCTCTACCTTTTCTAAAACCACACTATTCTTCTCTTAAAACTTTGTCTACGGCATCTCTCAGTCTAAAAAGTATCATATTACTAGGTAATTTGCTACCTACAGAGACCAGACTAATGCCTTGATAATTACCACACTCATTTTTATCACCTTTCTTATAAAGTGGCTTAATTAAGGTTGTCCTAAAATCGTTAGGTACTTCCCCTTTTTCAAAAATCATATTCATAATCTTCAATAACTTATTTCTAACCTCAGAGCCACCATATTTAAGAAACTCATTTACCACCCTATCAGCATCTGGAGCCTTATTATTCTTTAATCCTTTTAGTACTGTTGTTAATTCCTCCTCACAAAACAAAATCTTCCTTCACATCAAAGGTATCACAAACTTTTTCATTTTCCTCTATATTTTTTCCTGCAACTCTATCTCGGTTAAGCAAGTTCTCAAAATGTTCGGCCCATCTCGCTCTAGTTTTTTCCTTATCGCTAATTGCGACCCCATTCCTATCTTTAACTGGGACAAGTCCGGATTGACTACTCCCTCTCAATTTGTTAACGTGCCAGTACAATATTTTACTATTATGCCGTCTAGCTGCATCTTCCAGATCCTCGGCAATTTTATCCTTGGCCTCCACTTCACACCTCCTTAGTTCATATTTTAATGCTTTCTCCACTTTCTTTACATTTCTTTTGTTTTCATACGATCTATCACTCAGATAATTCTTGTACAAGTCCTTTCTCCTTTCTATTAAACATAAAGCTTTTTGACTAATATTCTTAGCTGCAGTTCTAGCTTTCTTCCCTAATACACCTTCAGCAACTTCACAAATTATTTTTCTTAAATTATTCCAACCATCTTCCATATTATCACATTTTAAACTCTCAAGCTTAGTATTCAACTGTTCCTGGAAAGTTTCTCTCAAATTCTCATCCTGGAGTCTACCAACATTATAACATCCCGGAGGTAGTTACCCTTCCGATATTTCAGCTTTAAATTAACCCTTGACACCACTAGATGGTGATCTTTACTTTTAACATCAATAACAGCACTCCTATATACCCTAGTATCTTGTATTGATCCTGCCAGTCTTCGGTTTACTATAACATAATGAATAAGGTTTGCTGTTTTACCATCACGTGAATACCTTGTTAACTTATGAGCCATTTTATGACCAAACACCATATTGATTATAACTAGATTGTTATACCTACAAAATTGAAAAAGTCTGTATCCATTACTGCTTTCTTCTCCGACACCAAATTTACCTAGGCTGGGATACCATCTATCCCTATTTCTACCAACCTAGGCGTTAAAATCTCCCAGTAATAACATCATATTTCTACCTGGGACCTTGTCTATTTGCTCCTGTAACTGTAAGTAAAATTCATCTGAGTCACCAGTGTCTCCGTCAGTCAGTTCTACAGGGGCGTATACTACTATAACTGATACCCTGAACTTTCTAGTCATAAAATGAGCAATTAGTATTCTATTATTAATGCCTTCCCAGCCTAAACAAGACTTAGCAGCTTCCTTATTCATCATAAGCCCTACTCCCTGTCTATGTACCCCATCCTTCCTGCCTGAGTAAACAAATTCTATATCACCTAATTTCATGCTGCCTACCCCTGGGATATGAGTTTCTGAAACTCCTAATAAATCCAGTTCGAATCGTCTGAATTCGTCAGTCAAAATGTCGATACGATAGTCATTTTTTAATGTCGTAACATTCCAAGTTCCAATTTTCATGTTCTTTAAATCATTGAAATTATTTTCGCCTCAGGAAAAGCAATGATCCCGGATACCAGTGCGGGACGGGGATTACATATCTTCTCAAGTCTACACCGAAGGGCTTAAGCCGGCTTAGAACCGGACAGCAAGAAGTCCCTGGGACCCCCATGAATGGAGGCTTTGTGCAATCCTGGGCCCATCTTGGTCACAACATGGTTTTCAGCACTTGGCGATGCTCTTCTATCAACAAGAGTCGAAATCCTGCACAGACAGTCTCAAGCCTATTACCTCCGACTCATTATATATTCATGCCTACAAATATTATGCTACTACGGGGAGGCAACCTATAATAGATAAATTAGCTAGGAAGACCCTCGTTTTGAATTAAATAAAAAAACAAATTTTTTAACTGAAAGTAAGGAGCGACATTAAAACTTAAAACGAACAGAAATTATTCCGTATATGAAAGGGGCTGTCCCCTCCTCAATGCCTCGCTCTTTACTCTAAAGTTTGACTGTTTCACAACTTCATTTTTAAAACAACAAAAAAATTTAGTGTAAAGAGCGGGGCGTTGGGGAGGGAACAGGCCCTTTTATATACGGAATAGTTTCTGTTCGTTTTAAGTTTTAATTTCGCTCCTTACTTTCAGCTAAAAAAACTTGTTTTTTATTTAATTTCTGAAAGTTTTTGAATCAATGCAGCTTTGACTTTGGCTCACCGTACATGAATAATTAAAACGAAATTTGCCTATTAATTTTCTTTGTTTTGGCTAAATGGCTTTCTCGAAATTTTGATCTGACGTAACTTACGAAATAACTTACGTAATGAACGTCTATATTCGTATATTTTTATTACGTAAATGATGGGCTCTTCCCCTAGTCCTTACCTCGCTCTTAACGCTAAAGTTCGGATTTTGTTCCAATTCTCTAAGAATGATCCCTGAACGTTGTCCTTACTTTCAGTTGAAAAAATTAGTTTTTTTATTTAATTTCTGATCGTTTTTTAAATAATGCTTGGAAATCCGGCACCGCCCCCTCATAGAAATGTTCCTTTCCCTATGAAAATATCCTCCATGGGAATTTCCTCCTACGTAGCCCTTTTCTCCAACCCCCCTCCTCGCAAAATCCAAAAATGACTATCTCAAAATTTTGATCACGTGACTTTGGGAAAAATTTGAGCGTGGGAAGGGGCCTAGTTGCCCTCCAATTTTTTGGTCACTTAGAAAGGGCACTGGAACTTTTAATTTCAGTTCGAATGAGCCCTCTTGCTATATTTTATGACCACTGGATCGATACGATCACCCCTGGGAAAAAAACAACAAACAAACAAATAAACACGCATCCTGCAAAAATACAAAATTCCACATTTTTGCAGATAGGAGCTTGAAACCTCTAAAATAGGGTTCTTTGATACGCTGAATATGATGGTTTTATTTTTTATTATGATTCTATTACTTTTAGGGGGAGTGTCCTGCTTTTTCGAAATTGAGGCAAAATTTTTCAGGCTCGCAACTTTTGACGAGTAAAACTAAACTTGATGAAACTTATATATTTGAAATCAGCTTAGGAATCTGATGCATCTACTTTTGATGTATCTAATTTTGATGTATCTAATTTGATGATATTATGACTTTATTGTATAACTGCTTTATGACGTCAGTGGGGTTCGTTCTTTATATCTAGGGAAAAGCCGAATACCTTTTTCTCTGTGCGTCTTCACGATAAAAGAATTAGACCTTTGCTGAAGCTCTTCTATCGGCAAAATCAAGCGCTTAATTCACTATCCTTGCCGAGAGTCTAAGATATGAAGCACAGAGTCTAGGTATTCTAAACATGACATTCAAAGCCGTGCATATTAGACACAACAGTAAGGCTACTAAAACAATAATTCTTATTTTCCACCAGGCTGATTTATATGTAGTTTCGGAGTATTTATACATTGCCCAAGAAATAATTAGCATAACATTCATTGTAATACAAATTATGCTTAATAGTAAGAGTGAAACTTTTTCAAACCAAGTTTCTAGTCGATCTAATTGTTTTATCTTACTACAAATAAATCTCCACGAGTCCAAGATTGTCGCCATCCAGATTGGCAGGATTGTCCAACCTAATACAAGGATACATTCTTCCCAAACAGTAACAAGCCGTATTAGCCCTGCTATATTAGCAAGGAAGAGGGAAAATCCCAGTAATATACTTAAAAAAATATATGATGTACTTATATTATCCTCTTTATTTTGAGCTTCTCCCCACTGCGTTGATTTCTCATTAGAGACAACCCCTTTGCGTGTTTCAGCTGTTGAAAACGTTTGATCTGATGAAGCACTTGGATAGAGTTGAACATTATTATCATAAATATTGACAATTGAAGTCATAATGTCAAAACTTCGACAATTAAATCGAAATCAACGCATCAGTAATTCAAAAATAATTAGAAAGATGAAAGTTTTTCTTTTTATATATTTTTTTGTTTCAGTTGATTGAAACCCCATAAGTTTAACTTAGGATGATCGACTGCAAATTTTTTTCGCGTTTTTAATATTTTGCTAGCTTTTTTGCTGGTTTGATAGTTTCTCCTTAAATGTTAAAATTTTAAAACGTCATTCTTTCGTCATACCAGTAAGATCTTTAGAGCACACTGACTAGATTTGAAGCTCAAGTCACTTGTGAGCTTGTGAGCTCACAAGGAAGAACAAAATCTGAAATCCAACAGGAATGATACGCTTATTTGGGGAATTAGTACACATAAAAAATTTACCTCACTAGTGACGTGTGTTAAGACCAGTACTTTCTTTTTCATTTTGTAGTTTCAGTCCCCCTAAGTTGCACCTGAGTGCTAAATTTAAGCATCGATTTTATCTGTTTTTGCAATATAAATAAATGTCTCATATGGGTCTTATAAGTAATCACCTATGAACTCTTCTATGGCCTAAAAATAGGGAAAATGGTAAAGGAAGTAGCTTAAAAACACCTTCCCGGATTATATTTTAGACCCTCAATTCGTTCCTGAAAGTTTCGTTCATTGAACATAACTACGAAGCCCTACGCTAGAACCTTAGGGAATCTGCTTCTAGAAGCTAGAAGCACACTAGCCAAGAAGCCCTTTAGCTAGAAATTTACTACCAGAAAATTTTAGAGTTAGCAAAAGCTGTCGCGCATAATAAGCCATAAACCATTTTAATGACATTTATTGGAAAGAGCAGCTTGGTGCAGTGGAAGTCTGCTGAGTATTTAACCCAGAGGTTGATGTATTGAAACCTCACCAGTTTCTGGGCTACAGGTTCGGTACGCTTCCAAATTGCCAAGCTGCTCTTTCCAGTAAATTCTTAGTTGGAATAGTAAAAGATACTACACAGGGAATCAAGCAGCGAAATCTGTGAAATTTGGCACCTTGCCGCAGATGAGCAAATTTTCAAAAGATGCTGGTTTTATACTTGTAAACAAATATTCAACTTTTCGTAAGAAATTGCCTTTATTTCAAACGTTGTTTTTTGTTAATTATTAAAGTATGTGCATCTAGCAACTTCCTCTAAAATGATAAGTCAAACAGCTCTAAATGGTGCTCCAGTGCCTGACTAGCTGAGGACGAAAAATCAGAAAAAAGTGCTTTCGATGTTGAATGTCGTGTTTACAGCCGCTTTCCTTGTCTTTCATGCCATTGGATTTACCCTTTTTTTCAAGCCAAGGGACTATAAGTTTCCTTTATAGTGTTTTCGGCCGAGACTATTCCAATTTTGTACTTTGTTTTTCGGTCTGAAACCATTTTGAGGAGCTTCTGACTATTTATTTGGTTACTACGAGATATGTTTGTCTTTTACTATGTTCAAACTACCTCTGCAACCATGTTTTTTTTCTAATTTTGAAATTTTGCTAAAGGTCTTTTGCTGTTTGAAAATTCTCTTGAAGTTTTTTTTGAAAATTTTGTTGTTTGAAAAGTCCCTTAAAGTTTTTCTAGTTTAAAAACTTGCAAAACAATTTTCTTGTTTACAAATTTTTTAGCTAATGCTTGTTTCCTTGAATACACTCTATAAATTTTTTTCTTGTTAAGTTCTTGTATGTTAGAAAACAGTTTTGTATTTTTAAGTTATAATCTTTTAAGTTATAACTACTTAACATAACATATTCATAAAATCAAACAAGTTATAATCTGCCAGTGACGATGTTGGCCTATGTACTAGTCCTATGTGCTTGTAAATTTTAGAGATGGTCTTAGTAGGGAGCTATCAACGACTACAGGACGAACACCGTGCTGCCATCTACAATTGAGTCTAACGCTGACAGGCTATAATTTATTCAAGGATTATTGATCGAGTTTAATGGGGTCAATGCCCCCTTTTTCAAGGTCAATTTATTTGTTGTTTCTATGTGTAATGACTCCGGGACGATGTTTGCACATGCGCATTAACGGGAAGAGATGTATTGATCGAATCGAGGGGAACTGGATTTCTGAGAAATTGATTGCATAAGCAAAGACGGTGAATTATTGATCCACAAAAGGGGAAGTAATTTGTTGTTTCTAAGGGGAATTATTGATCCACGAAAGGGGAATTTATTTGTTGTTTCTAAGAAGATTTATTGATCCATGAAAGGGGAAGTAATTTGTTGTTTCTAAGGGGAATTATTGATCCACTAACGGAATTAGAAATGACATCACTTGTTTCCTAGGAATTATCCGGGACTCTAAAGAGATAGAAATTCTATTTTTAAATATGGTTTCTCTGGTCTTTAGACTTAGTGATAAATTCTTTAATATTCTATCGAAGCCATCGGAATTAGAAATGACATCACTTGTTTCCTAGGAATTATACGGGACTCTAAAGAGATAGAAATTCTATTTTTGAATATGGCTTCTCTGACCTTTAAGTCAGAGAGATAAATTGATATTCTATGGAAACCTTAATAGTGTAGCTAGGAACACCTTCGAGATGAATATATTTTACGCGGGAAAGGGTTTCCTAGGAATTTCCAATGTGACAACGCAGGGATGCCGAAACAAAGGAACACGCAGAAATTACTTTTAGGGGATTATTTGGTCGAAACCGTTTGAGACATTTTAGAAGATGATTTGGGTGAAAAAGTTTGAGACATTTTAGAAGATGATTTGGGGTGAAACTCTGCGGTCGTTATAATACGCAAGTTCCATTTGAACAATGTTGTGAGGTCCCCTACCCCAATCTCTAAGGGCCTCACCCCCGGGCCCCCAAAGGGCCCCCGGGCACCCAAAGGACCCCCAAGCCTCCCAAAGGGGCCCCTCCCTTGGCCCCCCTCCTCCACCTGGGGCCCCTCAAAGGGTCCCCCGAGCCCACCGGAACTCCCAACCTATTTTTTAATACTTTTTTTTGCGCACTTGAGACACAGAAGGGCCCCCCTCACCCTCAAATTTTTTGCTCCCCACCGAATATATTTTTCAGAACAAGTTCCTTTCTTAATATCCCTCCTAAACCTATTTTACAAGTTGAAGTACTCATTCCTTTCACCCACAACTCTGCATTATGGCTTTTGGAATACCCCAACACCAAGCAATACTTTTCAAAAGGCTTTTTTATATCTTTTCAAAACAAGTTCCTTTCTTAATGTCCCCCCTAAACCAATTTTACAACTTGCAGTACTCATTCCTTTCACCCAAAACTCTACTTTATGGGTTTTTTCAATACCCCATCACCAAGCAATACTTTTCAAAAGGCTTTATTATATCTTTTTAGAACAAGTTCATTTCTTAATGTTCCCCTAAACCAATTTTGCAAGTTGAAGTACTCATTATTTTCACCCACAACTCTACATTATGGCTTTTTGAATACCCCATCACCAAGCAATACTTTTCAAAAGGCTTTATTATATCTTTTCAGAACAAGTTCACTTTTTAATGTCCCCCTAAACCAATTTTACAACTTGAAGTACTCATTCTTTTCACCCACAACTCTACTTTATGGCTTTTTGAATACCCCAACACCAAGTAATACTTTCAAAAGGCTTTTTTTTATATCTTTTCAGAACAAGTTCTTTTCTTAATGTCCCCCCTAAACCAATTTTACAACTTGAAGTACTCATTCTTTTCACCCACAACTCTACTTTATGGCTTTTTGAATATCCCAACACCAAGCAATACTTTCAAAAGGCTTTTTTATATCTTTTCAGAACAAGTTCTTTTCTTAATGTCCCCCCTAACCAATTTTACAACTTGAAGTACTCATTCTTTTCACCCACAACTCTACTTTATGGCTTTTTGAATGCCCCAACACCAAGCAATACTTTCAAAAGGCCTTTTTATATCTTTTCAGAACAAGTTCCTTTCTTAATGTCCCCCCTAAACCAATAATACAACTTGAAGTACTCATTCTTTTCACCCACAAATCTACTTTATGGCTTTTGAATATCCCAAAACAGAGCAATACTTTCAAAAGGCTTTTTATATCTTTTCAGAACAAGTTCTTTTCTTAACGTCCCTCCTAAACCAATTTTACAACTTGAAGTACTCATTCTTTTCACATACAACTTTACTTTATGGCTTTTCAAATATTATTAATAAAATCACATGTATTTTAAACATGAGCGTTCTTATTTCCGAAAACTAAAACCCAACTTTATCAAAAAATCAAACATTATTAATAAAATCACATGTATTTTAAATGTGGGCATCAAAGTAACAACATTCTTCATTAATACCACCAAATGTTTACTGAACACACACAATTTTCTCTTAGAAATAATATTTTTCATCAGTGATAACACATTTTCAGTTCAAACTAGCAAGTTTTCTGCCAAAGATACCAAATTTTTTCTTAGAAGTAACAATTTTTTATTGTGATAACAACTTTTCTGTCATAAGTAGCAAGTTTTGCTTAACACTAACAAATTTTCTCATCAAAGTAACAATATTTTACCTTAAAACTAACATACTCATACTTAACATACACAAATATCTCTTAGAAATAATATTTTTCATCAGTAATAACACATTTTCAGTTCGAACTAGCAAGTTTTCTGTCAAAGATACCAAATTTTTTCATAGAAGTAATAATTTTTTGATTGTGATAACAAGTTTTCTGTCAGAGGTAGCAAGTTTTGATTAACACTAACAAATCTTCTCTTCAAAGTAAAAACATCCTTCCTTAATACTACCAAACGTTTACTCTACACTAGCAGATTTTCTCCTCGAATCATCAACTTTTCCTTAATACCAACATACTTTTACTTAAACACTCAAATTTCTCTTAGAAATAACACTTTTCGTCAGCGTTAACATGTTTCTTGCTTGAAGTAGCAAGTTTTCTGTCAAAGATACCTTTTTTCTTAGTAGTAACAATTTTTTCGTTATGATAAAAAGTTTTCAGATAAAAAAGTTTATGATAAAAAAGTTGTTTGTGATAACAACTTTTCTGTCAGAAGTAGCAAGTTTTGCTTAACACTAACCAACCTTCTCATTAAATTAACAACATTTTACCTTAAAACTAACACACTTTTACTGAAAACACACAAATTTCTCTTAGAAATAATATTTTTCATCAGTGATAACACGTTTTCTGATCAAAATAGCAAGTTTTCTGTCAAAGATACCAAATTTTTTCTTAGAAGTAACTTTTCTTTGATTGTGATAACAACTTTTCTGTCAGAAGTAGGACGTTTTGATTAACATTAACAAATGTTCTCTTCAAAGTAACAACATTCTTCCTTAATACTACCAAACGTTTACTTAACACTAACAGATTTTCTCTTCGAATCATCAACTTTTCCTTAATACTAACATACTTTTACTTAAACACTCAAATTTCTCTTAGAAATAACACTTTTCGTCAGCGTTAACATTTTTCCTGCTTTAAGTAGCAAGTTTTCTGTCAAAGATATTTTTTTTCTTAGTAGTAACAATTTTTTCGTTATGATAAAATTTTTCTGTTCGAACTAGCAAGTTTTCTGCCAAAGATGCCAAATCTTTTCTTAGAAGTAACAATTTTTTGTTTGTGATAACAACTTTTCTGTCAGAAGGAACAAGTTTTGCTTAACACTAACAAACCTTCTCATCAAAGTAACAACATTTTACCTTAAAACTAGCATACTTTTACTGAACACACACAAAGTTCTCTTAGAAATAATATTTTTCATCAATGATAACACTTTTTCTGTTCGAACTAGCAAGTTTTCTATCAAAGATACCAAATTTTTTCTTAGAAGCAACAATTTTTCGATTGTGATAACAACTTTTCTGTTAGAAGTAGCAAGTTTTGCTTAACACTAACAAACCTTCTCATCAAAGTAACAACATTTTACCTTAAAACTAACATACTTTTACTGAAAACACACAAATTTCTCTTAGAAATAATATTTTTCATCAGTGATAACACTTTTTCTGTTCGAACTAGCAAGTTTTCTACCAAAGATACCAAATTTTTCTTAGACGTAACAATTTTTTTATTGTGATAACAACTTTTCTGTCAGAAGTAGCAAGTTTTGGTTAACACTGACAAATTTTCTCATCAAAGTAACAATATTTTACCTTAAAACTAACATACGTTTACTGAACACACACAAATTTCTCTTAGAAATAATATTTTTCGCCGGTGATAACACGTTTTCTGTTCGAACTAGCAAGTTTTCTGCCAAAGATACCAAATTTTTTCTTAGAAGTAACTTTTCTTTGATTGTGATAACAACTTTTCTGTCAGGAAGTAGCAAGTTTTGATTAACACTAACAAATCTTCTCTTCAAAGTAACGACATTCTTCCTTAATACTACCAAATGTTTACTTAACACTAACAGATTTTCTCTTCAAATCATCAACTTTTCCTCAATGCTAACATACTTTTACTGAACACACACAAATTTTTCTTTGAGATAATATTTTTCATCAGTGATAACACTTTTTCTGTTCGAACTAGCAAGTTTTCTACCAAAAATACCAAATTTTTTCTTAGAAGTAAAAATTTTTTGATTTTTATAACAACTTTTCGGCCAGAAGTGGAAAGTTTTGCTTAGCACTCACAAACCTTCTCATCAAAGTAACAATATTTTAACTTATAACTAGCATACTTTTACTGAACACACACAAATTTCTCTTAGAAATAATATTTTTCATCAGTGATAACACTTTTTTCTGTTCGAACTAGCAAGTTTTCTACCAAAGATACCAAATTTTTTCTTAGAAGTAACAATTTTCTGATTGTGATAACAACTTTTCTGTCAGAAGTAGCAAGTTTTGATTAACACTAACAAATCTTCTCTTCAAAGTAACAATATTTTTCCTTAATACTACCAAATGTTTACTTAACACTAACAGATTTTCACTTCAAAGCATCAACTTTTCCTTCATACTAACATACTTTTACTTAACGCACTCAAATTTCTCTTAGAAATAACACTTTTCATCAGTGATAACACATTTTCTGTTTGAGCTTGCATGTTTTCTCTCAAAGATACCAAGTTTTTTCTTAAAAGTAGCAATTTTCGTTATGATGACAAGTAATCTGTTAGAAATAACAAGTTTTAAGTCAAACATACCAAATTTTTCTTGGAATTAACAATTTTTTCGTTGATGATAACAATTTTTAAGTCAGAAGTAGCAAACTATCCCTAACACTAAGAAATCTTCGCATCGAAGTAACAACTTTTTCTTAATACTAATAAACGTTTACTTAACACTATCAAAATTCTCTTAGATCTTTCTTGAAGTCACTTCTTGGATACACAATATAGAAATTTTATTTAAGAAGTAATGAAATATTGCAAGAAATTATGGAAAAATTGCAAGTAAGTAACAAACTCTTTATTGTTTTCACCTCTTGGATACACGATGCAGAAATTTCATTCAAGAAATAATGAAAAAATTTTAAGTAAGAAAAAATCTCTATTGAATTTGCCCTCCTGGATACTCAAAACAAACATTTCATTCAAGAAATTACGACAAAATTCCAAGTATGTAACAAAATCTTTCTTGGATTCGCCGTTTGGATGCACAATACCGAAATTTAATTCAGGAATTATGAAAAAAACTGTAAACAAACTCTTTCTTGAATTCGCTTCCTGGACAGACAATACAGCAATTTCACTCAAAAAATTATAAAAAAATTGTAAGTAAGTAACAAACTCTTTCTTGAATTCTCCTTTCTTGAAAACTTACTGGCGCGCCACGCTAAGTGAACCTATTTTAAACCTAACGTGAATGCAGTTACTTGAAAAAAAGGTGGTATTGTAGGTTGGCTGTAGGTGCCCGGGTGAAGGAAAATTAAAAAATATAAAATATTTAAAATAGAATATCAATTTATCTCTGTCACTAAAGATCAGAGAAGCCATATTTAAAAATAGAATTTCTATCTCTTTAGAGTCCCGTATAATTCCTAGAAAACAAGTGATGTCATTTCTAATTCCAATAGCTTCGATAGAATATTAAAGAATTTATCACTAAGTCTAAAGACCAGAGAAGCCATATTTAAAAATAGAATTTCTATCTCGTTAGAGTCCCGTATAATTCCTAGGAAACAAGTGATGTCATTTCTAATTCCGTTAGTGGATCAATGATTCCCCTTAGAAACAACAAATTACTTCCCCTTTCATGGATCAATAATTCCCCTTAGAAACAACAAATAAATTCCCCTTTCGTGGATCAATAATTCCCATTAGAAACAACAAATTACTTCCCCTTTGTGGATCAATAATTCACCGTCTTTGCTTATGTAATCAATTTCTCAGAAATCCAGTTCTCCTCGAGTCAATCAATACATCTCTTCTCGTTAATGCGCATGTGCAAACTTCGTCCCGGAGTCATTACACATAGAAACAACAAATGAATCGACCTTGAAAAAGGGGACATTGACCCCATTAGACTCGATCAATAATGCTTCAAAAAATTATAGCCTGTCAGTGTAAGACTCAATTTTAGATGGCAGCACGGTGTTCGTCCTGTAGTCGTTGATAGCTCCCTACTGGTCTTTTGAAAATTAAAAATTCCCGATATTTTTTATATATTCTCTGAGGCCAACCTGACTCTTATACATGACAATGGTAATAAGCTTACCTAAGCTATGGATATCAGGTATTGTGTTATCTTGGATCGATAATTTTCGACAGGACCTGTGCCTGTCATCATCAGGTTGAATGAATCAGTTCAGGTAAATCATGTAAACTACATAAAGTTTACCCAATTAAACAGTTCGTAGTAACGAACTGTAAGTAAGGAGCGAACCGGCTCAATAGTAACCGAAACTCTAAAAAACGAAATTTTGATACCAGTATTATGAAACCTTACTTTCAGCTGTCCCCTCCTCAACGCCTCGCTCTTTACGCTAAAGTTAGAATCTTTCTCACAGCTCTATTTCATAAAACAATAAAAAAAACTTTAGCGTAAAGAGCGAGGCTTTGAGGAGGTGACAGCCCCTTTCATATACGGAATAATTTCTGTTCGTTTTAATTTTCAAAGTCACTCCTTACTTTCAGTTTTAAAAAAAATGTTTTTTATATTTAATTCAAGCAAGAGGCTAAAATATTGAAGAGGTTTGCGGCTCCCATGCTAAAGAATTTTTATGTTTTAAGTTTTAAGTTGAAACTTAAAACAGTTGTTTTAAGTTGAAACTTAAAACAAACAAAATGTTACTTTACAGCCTATCTAACATATCATCTTAATTTTCGAGTACCATAATACTAAGTGAGACCAAGATGTTACCTGATAAGTCAATCCATTATTTCATATGCTGTGTAATGACTTTAAACTTATTATGTGTATGCCTTTTTAGGATAATTAAAAAGGCATAGTTTTTAAGATAATTTTAATTGTATACTGAAGGTTATTGATATCAAAGCTTCTGTAGGGCTATGAAAACCGTTATAGATTTTTTTTTTTTGTGAGACTACTCATTTACTATCCTCCTCAAAAATATTATTTCTATCTTGAAATCACCTACACTGAATAAAATGGCTATCTCAAAATTTTGATTGGATGTGTCTGGGGAACTGGTGGGCGTAGAAGGGGTGTTAGTTGCCTTCCAATCACTTTTGACCCTTAAACAGGGCACTAGAACTCTCGATTTACAATTAAATGAGCCCCCTTTGAAGTTCCTACGACGACCCCTATATGAAGTGCCTCTTGGGAAAAAAAATAATAAATAAATAAATAAGTAATAAAACATTGGAGCCGTATGGCCTTTACTATAGGCAACGCTATAGCATTGCCTCTGATATAGACTTATTATTTAGTTGTTGTATTATTATTACTAAGTTCTTTTATCATTAAATTTTGTATTCTTTTTCGATTTTCATTTCATCACAGCGACTATAATGAAATTTTAAATTCTTACGCCATTAAATTACGAAGTTCTTTCATTAATAAATACTTAATTCTTATTATTATTATTTATTTCTTCTGAATTTCCTGCTGAAGAGAAGGAAACAATTGAGGATTTCTTTTATTTAACGATCATGATGAAATTTGGTCCTGTTTTTTTAAATCGACACCGAAAAGTAGAAATTTTTTCAAGTTCAAATCAGTGCTTTTTTTGTAAATTGGCGCCGGTATGGTAAATCGGCGCCAAAAAACATATGCGTGTCCAGCCCTTTAGCTTATGAAAATTCCGTATACTCTCCAATAAAAATTGTCTTTGTTCAGTCGTGTTATTCTTTCAGTCACTTAGGGGGATACAAGAGCTTGAATAAACATTTGGGGATTCTCGTTAAGTAGCAAAAGGAGAAAAATTCACTTACAGTAGCAAGATCAATCTTTGCATTGTCGGAAACTTTAGGGCACTTACAAGATTAGAGTAGCGTGGCACAAAATAGCCCTTGATTGTAGCCCGAGACATTTTGATATAATGCCCTAGAACCTGGATTGACAAGAGCATATGCGTTAGATTATTGCAAAAGTAGTTCTTATGTCTAAGAACTCGAGATTTGTGGTATTGGGTCAGCAAAATTAGGACAAGGGTTTGAAGGGCTTAAGGTTCAAGTCCCTCATAAACAGACACTTACGCAGGGTTGGGGTAGCATAAGGTATCTCAAGAACATATCCCACATCCTCGGATTTAAAAGAGTATTTGCGTTAGTTCCCACTATTAAAGATTTTTTTTTTGTGCAAATGAACAAGAAACCAATAATGTAGATCACCAAAATAGGGTAAGGGCTCGAAAGTTTTTGATTTAATTTCCTTAGAGGCAGAGACTTATACAGAGTTTGGAGGCAGCGATTGATAATTCTTCAAGCGGGGGCGGGGGGGGGAGGGGGTTATGAAAGGAGTTTTGGCGGGGGGGGGGGAGTTACAAAGAAAAACATCAAAAAACGCATAAAAATTTGTTAATAATCATTTTTGTTACGTTTTTAAGAGTCGGACAAACATTTCGGGGGGAGATTCAAACCCCCTAGGCCCTCCTGAATATTGCTTTGATTATGACTGCCCTTAATTCAAGGGTAAAATGCATTATACAGTTTCATTATACAGGGATTATATAGTATGGAACATGGAGAGCAAAATTTTGAAAAAAACCTCAGCTGTATTTTGCCCTATTTACAACTGGATTCAAACTATATCAGCTCATGGGCGCGACCAGGGATGGGAGTTGGGTTCATTTAACAAAAAAACAAGAACACCTTAAATGTATCAAAAGAAGAATATTAGACACAATCCGATGGGAACTCAAGTAAACCGCACCTCCCTAAGGGAAGGGTGGTCACAAGTGTTCCGGTAAATACAGTTAAACAAAAGCTCCCGTGAACTAGATTTGGTTTAAAAAGACTGGATGGTCAAGATGGTTTGGGAGGCTTGGTTCCCCCGTCAGGTTAGTCTAGTCTTTCGTCCCTTGTTAAACATAGGAGAAATCCGACTGCGATCTCCTCATCGCGGTAGTCAGTTGGAACGACATGTACAGTTAAGTGTATTTCCAAGAAACACTCAAATGCAAGTCAGTGTAAAGAGTCAAACCCATACTACAGCATTCCTGGCAAGCGATGCGTTGAAGGTTTCATCGGCGCCTTCTCCAAAAAATTAGTAAGCTGAGGCACTCCTTCGGAAACGTACAAGACACGTCAGTGTTGGGTGCTGGAATGTCTGTTCGATGAAATTCCTGACGACCCAGTCATTCATCAATGGGGAATTATTGCGTTATAACAAAGACAATATTTGCGCTTCAGCAACTTGGATCAACGGCATTGTGGAAGGCTCAGAGACTGGAACTCCGAATGAACACTGTTCTTTCTCCTTTTTCAACCCCAGATTCCTTGATGAAGATGCGTATGGTGGAGTGGGCGTCTTTTTAAGTCCCCTCGCATTGAGGGAACTTCTATAGTAGTAACCTATCTCAAATTGAGTAGCAAGAGCGCGATTAAAAGGCAACCTATTCAAAATATCAGTTATTGTAATTTATGCTCCAACTAGAAATGCATCGGAGAGCGAAGAAGGTCTTTTTCTACCAGCTTCAAACTTGTACATTTAAGAAGGTCCGGAAACGAGACTTTATCGTGATCGGAGGTGAATTTAACGGCAGAATCAGGGGGAAAGCGTTTTATGCTGAGTCTGCCATTGGCCAGTTTGGTCTTGGCTTGGCCTTTAATGTTTCGTCGAGGACCCCTTCCATATAAAGTGCCTCAGGGAAAAAAATAATAAAACACTGGAACTGTATGGCCTTTACTATAGGCAACGCTATAGCATTGCGTCTGACCGGAGCGCCCAGCCAATCTTTGTAGCGTATCATAGGCAGCGCGCTAGCGCTTCCTAAGTTTAGAACGATGTGGGCACAATGTGTTTTTTTTTTTGGTTTTTCTCCATACCCGGGCACTTCGTATCGAAGGAGTTGTCGTAGAAACTTCGAAAAGGGCTTATTCGATTGGAAATTGGAGTGGCTAGTGCCTTTTTTAATAGTCGAAAGTGAGTGGAGGGCAACTAGGCCCCCCCGCCCATCATTCCCCCAAACACATCCAATCAAAATTTTGATAGGCATTTTGCTCAGCGGAGTTGATTTCCAGATAGAAAATATGTTTTTGAGGAGGACACTCCCCCACAACCCTCAGGGCAAGGGTTTTAAGCTATGCCATGGGGGCATATAAGGTTTTTAAAGAAGTCGTTGTCGTAGAAACTTCAAAACAGCTGCATTTGATTGGAAATTCAAAGGGCTAGTATCCTTTTTAATAGTCAAAAGTGATTGGAAGGCAAATAGACCCCCCCCC
>JAQQPU010003144.1:759-18042 GCA_029168905.1 Artemia sp. Kazakhstan ARC1039 | reverse complement strand
TGAGACAGCCATTTTGTTCAGCGTAGTTGATTTCCAGATAGAAAATATGTTTTTGAGGAGGACACTCCCCCACAACCCTCAGGGCAAGGGTTTTACGCTATGCCCTGGGGCATATAAGGTTTTTATGGAAGTCGTTGTCGTAGAAACTTCAAAAAATGCTCATTCGATTTGAAATTCAAAGGGCTAGTGCCCTTTTTAATAGTCGAAAGTGATTGGAGGGCAACTAACCCCCCCCCCCACGCCCATCATTTCCCCAAACACATCCAATCAGAATTTTGAGGTAGCCATTTTGTTCAGCGTAATTGATTTCCAGATAGAAAATATGGTTTTGAGGAGGACACTCCCCCACAGCCCTCAGGGCAAGGGTTTGAAGTTATGCCCTGGGGTATATAAGGTTTTTAAATAACGCGTTGTCATAGAAACTTCAAAAAAGCTCATTCGATTGGAAATTCAAAGGGCTAGTGCCCTTTTTAATAGTCGAAAGTGATTGGAGGGCAACTAGCCCCCCCCCACACCCATTATTTCCCCAAACACATCCAATAAAAATTTTAGATATGAATTTTGTTCAGCGTAGTTGATTTCCAGATAAAAAACATATTTTTGAGGAGGAAACTCCCCCACAACCCTCAGGGCAAGGATTATAAGTTATGCCCTGGGGTATATAAGGTTTTATTGAAATCTTTGTTGTAGAAACATGAAAAAGGAATCATTCGATTTGAAATTCAAAGGACTAGTACCCTTTTTAATACTCGAAAGTGATTTGAGGGCAACTAACCCCCCTCTCACGCCCACCTTATCCCCAAACACATCCAATCAAAATTTTTAGATAGACATTTTATTCAACGTAGTTGAAAGTTTTGGAAATTAGGCCTATAAGGATGACAACCCCTCCCCCCACAGCCCTCATGGCAAGGGTTGTAAGTTTTGCCCTGGGGGCATATAAGGTTTATATAGAAAGCTGTTGTATAAATCATAGGCAGCACGGTCACGCTGCCTAAGTAAAGAACGGGGACACTCGAGAGCGAGACAAGAAACGGGGACTAAGTAAAGAGGAGGACACTCCCCTAAAACCCTCAAGGCTTCTTCAGTTTGCCATGGTGAATAGCTTGGTCATTACTAATACCTAATTCAGACACAAGCCCAGCCATTGAGCCACGTGGCATTCAAGAGATGATTCAGCAAAAATTTAGATTGATTACATCGTTTCACCCCGTCGTTCGAAATCAACGGCTAAGAATATTATATTGCATATATGGGCAAATAATGGCTCAAAACGTGAATCTGATCATCACCTAGGCAAGTCATATCTAAAGGCGCGACTAACAGCACGCCCCGCGAGGAGACCTCCATGAAGATTTTACACCAATCACTTCTTTTATCGCTTTTAAGATCTCCAAGTTCAGACGACCGACGAGCAAACCCAGAGCTGGAATGAAGACTGAGTGACCATACGCAATACAATCCACAAGGATGCAGGAGCTAGAATAGGATACTGCAAAGGACTATGCAAAAAATGGATGTCAACACGCAGCGTCTAGCTGACTGAGTCAGTGTGGCCAGATCGTGAACAAAAAAGTAAGCCGCAGCCTTTGAAAAACAAGCCAAAAATAAGCCAGACAATTTTTTGCCCAAAATCTAACTTTACTTTTAATGGTGTCCAAGTTTTGACGGCCGTTTTATAGTAATACTCACCACTATTCAGGTCCTTTGATCCTACTGGCATTATCCACCTTTCAATTCGTTCCCTAGTTTGCGGAAGTTCAGTTCCAGTGTAGAGATTATTTTGAGGCTGCATTTAGTAGAATTGCGATAAACCGCTACCCCATTCGGAACTCTAGAGACTTTACAGAAATTCCCGCGCGCTATGTTCAGAAAATGCTCGACCAAGCTTACTTTCCTGTCCAACAGTTCGGGGAAAATTATTGACGAGGACGCCCTCCAGCTCGATTTCTCCTGTGTTAGTTCGAGCACTGTACGTGTGTGCGCCGCAATTTCTGTATCCCATAATTTCACTGAGTCGGACCTCCGATTACTATAATGATACTCTGTGACCCAATGCAGCACAACTTACAATGCCTGCCCCAGACCCTGGGGGGTAGTGAGGACACCTGAAGTTTTGCTATCTGACTTTTGAGCAATTTTTAACTTAATGGCTATCTCAAAATATTTATTGGATGTATTTGGGGAAAAGGAGCATGGGGGGGGGCTAGTTGCCCTCAATCTCTTTTTACTCTTAAAAAACTGAACTAGAACTTTCAACTTCCAATCAAATGAGCCATCTCTGAAGTTTTTACAAGCATCCCTTCAATAAGAGCCATATATTCCCCAGGGCATAACTTACAACACCTGTCCCTGGGCCCTGGAGGGCTGTGTTGACCCTGGAGTTTTTGTTATATGATCTTTGAACTATTTAAAAAAAAGCTATCTGAAAGTTCTTATTGGATGGGTTTGAGGAAAAAAGGGAATGGAGGGGAGGGGGGGCTAGGTGCCCTCCAGTCTCTTTTGACTCTTAAAACTGAACTAGAACTTTCAATTTCCAATTAAATGAGCCCTCTTTGAAGTGAATATGAGCATCCCTTCCATAAGACTCATATATGCCCCCAGGGCACAACTTACAATGCCTGCCCTGGGCCCTGGGGGGTTGTGTTGGCACCAGAATTTTTGTTATATGATCTTTGAACATTTTTATTGGATACATTTAAAAATTTTATTGGATGCATCAGGAAAAAAAGAGGTTTGGGGGGGGGGAGCTGGCTACCCTCCAATATCTTGTGATGCTTAAAAAGTGAACTAGAACTTTCAATTTCCAATCAAATGAGCCCTCTCTGAAGTTTATATGAGTATTCCTTCCATTAGGCCTAGTGCCCAAAACCTCCCCCCCCCATGGAAAAAATTCATACATCTTTCTCAATAGCAAATACTTTATATAAACAATGGACAAATGTCATAACTTAAATACCTTTCTCCAGGGGTTTTGTGGGGTCAAGTTACACTTGTAGTTATGTTATTCCGACTGATTAAATCTTTTAAAAATTAATATTTTCCTGGTTAATTTTTATAAGCCCACCCAGCATGAGCAGTCCGGAGGAGAGTATGGAGGAGTTGAATTCGAATTTAATTGGGGATCAATCACCCCAGGGTTAAACTAGAATTCCTCCCCTCAAAATAGGAACAAATTGAATCCCAAACTGCAATCCATGATTTCAAACAGCTCTTAAGAATGGAATTTAATGGATATGCCCAAGTATATGTTGATTGATCTTTAAGTGAAGAGGGATGTGGAAGTGGATGCTTTTTAAAAGAGCTCAGCCTATGCATTGTGAAAAAACACAAGGCAGGGACCAGCACACTAACAGCTGAAGTAGCTGCAATCAATTTGTGCTTAGAGACCCTAATTAAACTGAAACAGAGCAATTAACATATAGTAATATTCTCTGACTCCAAATCTACTCTCTATATCCTATGAAACACTAACTTTGAAACACTGGGCATAGGCCTACATCAAACCAAAGAAAACCTAAGCTGCCTTGGAAGATTAGGCTTTGTTACTAAATTTCAATATATACCTAGTCATCTAGGTAAAGAAGGAAATGAAAAGCAGACAAGATAGAAAAGCAAGAAGCAAAAAGCCAAATGGAACCAGTGAAATCTCTAACTATAAGGGATGCAACTAGATTATGACTAAAAACATTGCTTGAATTAAAGCCACTAAATTTATCCCCCTTTCCAACCAGTATACAATCAGTCTGGTTCAACTGCCTGTGCTCAAATACAGCTAACTTCAACCACCACTCTCCTTCATACAAAATAAAGCAGCCAAATGGAGAAGTTGCCAATAGCCCATTTTGCAGGTACTATAAAAACACAGAAGAAACCCCTGAGCATATACTGTTGAATTGTAAAATACTGGAAAGAAAACTGTCAATGGATCTAAATCTACAACACCCTATATAGTAGGTCAAAATACGCTGACTATATTGAATTAGATAAACCCTACTATGATGTTACCTCACATTATTAGCTAATAGCTGATTTACATCTTTCCATATTCATCCCCATTTTGAATATTAATAAGCAGTGTTTACAACAAGGCAGTTTACTATAACAGTAACATAATTTTTACAACAAGAAAAACTATGTAGTAAGGGATTATCTCATTCAGTAAAAATTGAGTTCTCAGTAGTGTATGAACTTATCTTACTTACTCAGTAGTGTAAGTGTATGAGCTTATCATGAGAAAAGAAGAACAAATTAAAGATTTGGATCAATTGTCAACCCAGCCCAGAAAGAAGAGGGGTCAATGATCTGATTTTCAGGACACTTGCCTTGATTGTCTACAGTTGATTGATTAAATTTAATATAACAATGAACCTTGTTTATTTCAAAATCTGAAAGGTTTTTTTCTAAATAACAAAACTATAGGATAACTTCCATAGTTGCTGTCTGTTAAAGGTAAAGTCTCATGATTAATTATCAATGTTGTGGTCAAGATTTGCAGACTATTGGCCAAGATTGATAATCCTGAAAATTAGTAGTGGTCAAGATTAAAGTCTCAGCTGCAAGGTAAAGGACAAACTGCATTCTAATCAGAGATACAGCTCAGATTAGGCACTGGCTAATCACTAGGAGTCTTACCCTATAGGCCTAGGCTACAGCAACAGTAACAAAGAAATCAGACATCAAAGCAAGGGTAACTCTTCTACTTATCCTGCTCCTGTACTTATATATCTCTCTGATATTTTCATTAGGCCTAGCATTATATGGTACTTTATTACATATTAGCTATTAGCCTATATTATATATAACTAATTTCTCTAGTATTTAACTATAGGCTAACACATTGGGAAAAATGAATAAAAGTGAGTCTGAAACAAGATTGATTGCTTCAGGTTTGCTTATGTCACAAGCTGATGCTCATTACTGCTAAAAATGGGGGTGCAAACCAGTCATGTACACCAGCTATTTTTCTGTGGCATGTACCCAATTTGCTGGTAGCCAATGCATTGAGGTACACACCTCAATGCATTGAGTACCCCCCATACCAGGTAGGGATTAATTGTTTTATGTACAACCATCAAAATATTATGTACTCCTTCACCACTGTAGTAGTATACCACAGGATCTGTACCTCAGAATTTGATACCTATATCTAACCAAGTGTACTATTCCATATATAGCATAGCAGGACCTACTCCATATTTAGCGTAGTAGGATCTATGCCATGTTTAATGTAGTACTGATTGTGGGGTGTAGCACTCAAATTCTTAGGTACAGATCCTGTGGTGTACTACTGCAGGGGTGAAGTAGCTCATTATGTTGATGGTAGTACATAAAACAATTAATATCCCCAACTGCCCCATAACAATTTTCACTTTTGCATGTATTCTGAGAAAACCAATGACCAATTTGCTTCTTCCTTTGAGCATATTTAAACTGAAGTGATGCAAAGAAAACCTCAAATATAAATAAATGTTTTTTCTCAGAATAGGCCTAGACAAAAAGTGAAAACGGGTATGGGGGTACCCAATATATTGGAGGCAGTACCCAATGAATTGGGGTGTGTAACCAGTCAGCTAGGCTGTGTACCCAATCTGTTTATACAGAGATACAAACCACAGAAAATAGCTAGAGTGTACATGACGACTCACATGAACTAAACAGTTAAACAGGATCTGTAGATGTTACAGACTTGCCTGTTATGAGTTTGATTCCTGGCGTTATTCTATACTAATAAGTAACAGCTAATATACTGTACCTTCAGCTGTAGTTCGACCCCATGGCTTAATGGCTAATGCTTTTTATGCTGTTGTTACGAAGCCACGTGTCCCTTAGGATTTGAAAACTTCACCGCAGTGCCGCGGTTAGATTCGTATTTTGACCATAGAGTTAAAACGTGATTTTGACCTTTCGTGAGCATTCGTTCTTTGGAAAATCGGATGAATTGCCAAAAAATATAAATTCTTCCCGAAAAAGTAAATCACGCCAAGAAATAAGCCAGCTCAAAATAAAAATAGCCAAGTTTTAAGCCACAAGCCAGTCCCAAAAATTTTCACGCCAGTCGCCAACAAAATAAGCCAGTTTGGCGTAAAATAAACCAATCTGGCCACACTGGACTGAGTGCAAGTAATAGATTTCAGACAGAAAATCGGAGTTCTTCAAGTGCCTGCGAAGAGAATGCCGCCGGTAGGCTAAGATTGATAAGAAAATCCCCGAAGATATAGAACCTGCTGCCTCCAGATCCAACATCAGGAAGATGCATCAGCTCCTAAAATCAATCATGAGTAAATCTCTTAAGCCTGCTAGTACCTTCGTCGAAGATGAAAACGGCAAACTACTCTCGAATAGTTCCGAAATATTCCATCGCTGAAGGGAACACTTTGACAAACTACTTAACCAATTCCCCAAGGCAATGGATCATAATCAGCATAGCCATAACCCTAACTGCAGCCCTAATCCCTTGCAAGAGCCGAACTCACCCAGAAGTATCTACAAGGACGTAAACGTGGCTCCGTCCACGTTAAATGAAGCCTGACAAGCAACTAATTGCCTAAAAATTAATAAAACTCCTGGTCCCAATGCCACTCCGGCTGAACTTTACAAGTCTGGAGGGACAGTATTTGTAAGTAGGCTCCATAAGCTAGCCTTTCAAATATGGGAAGAAGAGATGATTTAGCAGAATTGGAGAGACTCTATCAGTCTTCCTGTATTCAAAGGAGGACTAAAGAAAAAATGCAACAATTATCGCGTGATCTATCTTTTCCTCATTGCCACTAAAATATTTGCCATAGTGCTGCATAATCACTTTCATGTCCAGCGCAAGGTGAAGACAAGACCCAATCAAGCGGGATTCCACCCAGGCAAGGGAACAATCGACCAGCTATTCGTCTTAAGACAAACCCTTGAACATAAGGAAAAACACCAGTAACCGACTGTGTGTCTATTCATAGATCTTATAACAGCTTTTGACTCAGTTCTAAGGGATGAAATCTGGAAGGCCATGGCCGAGGATGAATTACCAGCCAGTATAAAATGATTTATGTAAGCAGACTGCCAGCATACGCGATCCCAAAGTCAGATCGGCGGGGACTATTCCTCGATCTTCCAAATGGATTTTGGTGTCCGACAGGGATGTGTATTGTCTCCCATCTTATTTAGTTTCGTAATTGCCTTGATTATGAACAGAACAATGATGACCTTCTCACGACCTTTTAACGACCTTCGCGTTAGAGTAAGTCCCAATTTTGTGATTACCGATCTGTGCTACGTCGACGATATTAGCCTTCGCCACCCACACTACACCTTTGTCGATAAAGCCGTCAGATGTACGCCTCTTCTCGGAGGGAAAACGCGGCATGGAGGACAGAAGAAAATTTAATCTCTGAGATCATACTGGCTAATCATGACAAAACGAAAAAATAGTAAAGAAGAGACAAACGAGGATTATACGAGCCAGTGAAAAATGAAGAATTTAATGTAAATATTTCGGTCAAGACCTCTGCTTGACCGTCCTCACTGCACGACAATAAAATGAAAATTACTAATAAAAATCCAAGGATAATATAAAAAAAAGTCAAACCTTAAAACAAAACAACTAAATATTGACGACCTTTTCCATGTAACGGTGAAAGGACTAAGTAAAAATACAATACTGAATCGTAATTCAATTTTTTTAATTTATGCAGAGCATTTTTAAAAGCTAAACGATACCCAGGTGAGACACCATCACAGATTAGGTTAGATTGCAAAATATGATTTTGTTGATTTAAGTGAAAATGATCAGAATTAATTAGTTCATTATAAATGGGGCTTAAATAGGTTTCTCCAGTGTCTCTATTGAGAGCTACCTTACGGTGAATTTTCAAGTTTCAACGATTTTGATAAAGGTAACATTGACAATGTTATCTTATTAATTCTTTATGGTAGATAAAATTACAAAAAAAGTTTGTTTGTTAACATTGATTTACTCAATTTAGTTTAAAAAAAAGAAGAAAATAAAGCAAAACATTCTATTAAAACATGTGGTTACTTCGGATGGAAAGGGTACAGGTTTAACCACTATCCCGCGTTCAATTATGAAAATGGTTCAAAAATATATACTCCAAGCATTTGGAATGCCCCAAAAGGATAATTTTTTTTCACGCCCTTCCATTCGAAATAAAAATCCAGGATGTGGCCACGGACATCCCAAAGTTGTTGTATCTGTTGTATAATCCCCATTTCCTTAATTCACACTGTGATGTCTCTTCTACACGTATCTTCTTTCTTTGAGCAGATGGCTTTGGAAATGAAATCCCCCACGGAATAACTTTTATTTGTTTTAAACTTGAAAATCGCTCTTTACAATGGACTTTCTAAAGTTTTCCATATATTTTTACTATGTTTAATTTTTGGAATTTGTTCGTCTTCCCAAAATGAATTCCGTATTCTCTACTAAGACAAACTTTAGATTCAGAAAAGCTGAATTAAATAATCTCCACATTTGGTCATTCCAACCTAAGAAAAATGGTGCTGCCACTCTGGTATTTTAAGATAAGCCTTCGATTAATATTGTATACAAGCACAATTGACAAAAAAAATCCGCAAAAAATTAAAAAGGACTTTTGAAAAGAGCTCGAAACCTCTCGAAAATGAAATGAAATCAAAATTAATAAACCACCACTGAAATTATTAGGGCGAAAAACCCTTTTACGGTGGTTCTGAGATTTTATCTTGCAGAAAGGTAAACCACTTTTTAATTTAGGTGGCAGTGATGTTTCTTTTTTTCATGCAAGGTTAGCAGACTATAACAAATTCATAAGGAAAAATTTTAATAGCTAATTTAAAGCTGACGGTCATATTTAATTACTTTTTATAACGTTGTCTTAATAGTACCACCATAAAGTGTCATGTGGCCCCAACAATTGTGCTTTTTGGTTCCATTTTCGGAATGCAGAGATTGGAAAGCATAACCAGCGTACTGGCATACATTTTGCATACGTTTATAATGATATACATTTTTTTAAACATTATTTGGTAATTATTATGTCATTGATGTTTTTAGTTTTCAGTGTCTTTTTCTTTTTATCTTATTCAGATATCTTTAATGTTGTACGCATATACAAATGCACAAAGCTTATGTATTATGTGTTTATATACATTATTACATGTATATAAACTAACATGAATGTTTTAAAATTTAGTATTATATATGTATTAAAAATAACATAGGCTTATGTACATTTCTAGCATAAACAAATCGCTTTGTTGACTCAATTTTAGCTTTTCTTTTCCAGGAAGCAGTATAGCTAGGTTAATGAAACTTCCAGTGATTGTTAGGAATTGATATTTGAGCTAAGAAAAATTTTGTTTACCTGGCCTTACTATTTTCTTTATTTTACTTCTTAATCCATTTTACACATTTATTACTTTTTTATGAGTAAAAAAATGGTGGGTGGGGGGGGGAGAGGTCAAACCCATTAGTTCTCTCCTTGATACGGCCAAGCTTGAAAGGCATTACGTTTGTTTTATTTTGTCGTAAGTTTCCTAAAAATTTGGCTCAGATGGGATCTTTATTGATTCTCCAGCTTCTGGTTTCGACACACATTTTTCAAGAGTATGTATATCATAAGCGCTAAACATATTTTAAATCCTGATTGTACAATATTATGAAACGAATAACTATTTCTTAGATATAGTTAATAGTTTAGCAGGATTTTAAAAAATATTACACAAAAAGACAATCTTACAAACACGATATTAACCTGAAATTTAGTTTTTGACATTCAGCGTTTATATATTCGTGTCAAATAAATTCAAATAAAGTTTAGTCAAGTAATTAATTAAACAATTTTTGAATTGCTGCAAAGACTGGATGAACGGTGAATCTGAATTCTAGTCGCAGCTAGCATCTTGCTAGAATCCTCATTTTCAGACAAAATCTTTGGTTCCTAACGAACAGATTCCAAGTAACTTAAAATGCATTATAGTTAGGAGTGAAATAATTTGATCAAGAACTGCTGACACAATAAAGTCATATGTGGGCAGGGTTGCCAACATCAGATGTCTAAATAGAGCGCAAATCAACGCCAAAAAAGAGTGGTTTTGCTCATAAAGAGTGCAAGTAAAAAAATTGTACCCAATTCTCTCTGAGATAATAAAAAAGAGTGTATTTCATGCGAAAAGTGTGCAAGTTGGCAAGCCTGTTCCGTGGGTTGGATGCACTTCAGACAAAGTTGCCAAATACTGACGTTTAAAGCAAATAAAAACTAACACAAAAAAGTGATTTTTACTCTTCTGCATCTCCTCTGAGGAAAAAAAGAGTGCATTTCACACCAAAAGTGTGCAAGTTGGCAACCCTGTATGTGGGAACAATGTTATTGTGTGTATGACACAAAAATAAATCACAATGTTTTGTAAATTATTTTTTATTCTGACCAAGGCACTTCGTATAGATGGGGTAGACGCAGAAAATACCCCACGCCTATAATTTCCCAGAACATATCCAATACAAATTTTGGGACATATGTTTTGTTCAGCATTGTTGAAAAGTCCAGTAATTATGTCTTTGGGGATGTACTACTACAAACATCTGAAAAAAGGTCTTTTAGCTCTGACATATGTAATTCTAATTTATGACGTCAGGCTTGCTTACTCTCTTACATAAAACAAAGCCTAAATTTTGCATAAGACTGTGTAAAGTTCTACAGTTTTATTTCAATACAATGCTTATAATTCTATATAATATTTCCACCTGTTCAATTGTGGTCTCACTTAAAATAACTTCCTGTTCTTCACACCTATTCAGGGCTTCTGCTCTCGATTTTTAAGATTCGGAGACAAGTCTTGAAAATTCGGGGAATTTTCGGGAAAAAAACCCAAATGTAATTTTGTTCCAAAATCTGACCCAAATTGGTTTCAGCTTCGTTTTCATGCTCAAGGAGGGCTTGGAAGCAGTGAATCGAATATTTTACAGAAAATGTTCTAGAGCCAAAGCACGAGATTGGAACTCGCAGCTGAAAACACCTCTTACTGGTATTGTAGCAAAATCTTCAAAATTATTTTCAAAGTAAAAAAACCGTTGAAATATACTCTGGCACTCAGCTTAGCCTTTACATTATCTTTTTTGCTTTATTCTTTTAGCCGGAAAACGAGGCAAAAATAAAGGTTTTGCCTCTGAAAGTAAGAAGCTTGCACTTAAATGTTTCTATCCTTTATTTTCTTAGATGTGCTTCTAACATTTGTTTTGTACAAACGAGAAAAGGAGGCATATTAGAATTTCACCAGAAAATATAATAAAATCAAAGTAAAATCCTATACTGAATAACAAATTGAGCCTATTACTCAGACAGGGGAAGTGTCTTGATATTATGCATTTTTAGATTAGAAGAGCTATACTTAAATCTCAGCACTGGACGTCGGCTGTGTTCAATGTGCCACATTTTCAGACATGTAATCCAACCTCCAAAGGTTTCGACATTCTTGTACTTTTCTATGATATTTTTTAGTTTCCTTCTGACAATTAACCAATTTTCTACTTTTTTTCAAAGTTATGACCAAAACCCGGAACGAAATTTAGCTCATGGCTCTTAGACTTGAAAGGTAGTATCAAGTTGTACGAATAGAGTGAGTTCACTCCCTATGCAATTCTTCCAATTAAAAGATCATTTAGTAGCTGCTTCTAATATGAATATTTCACACCAGTTAACACATAATTTAACTAAATATTGTAGATTAAACTAATTCTTAAATAGATCTAGAAGGGTTAGAAGTAGAAAATGCGTTTCTGGTGAAAATGAAATATTTGGCCACTTCCTGTTTTCAGTGGCGTTATTTTGTAGACTATTAGTACTGAAATAATTTTAAAGGTTCAATTACTTGATAAAACATCATTCATACAAACTTCATACCCTTGAGACTAAATTGTTCTACTAGGGGCTGTACTGGGGGCATACTAGGGTTATGTACTAGGGATGTTCACTAAAAAAATTTAAGCTGGCTAGGACTTTTTTAATTTATCAAGAAGACTAAAAAAAGTCAGTTTCAAAGTCTAGACTCCCCTCCCAAAGCGGTGCCCATGACGGAGAATGGCAAACTTATAAGTATTTCAGAATCTGGTGCTACAACATCATTTAAACATTTTTTAAGTGTCCAAAGTGGCACTGACTTACTAATTCCTAATGAGTATTTTGGAATGACAAGTGTGTCGCACAGTTGTGAAACACTTGGCACAGTTCCACCATGCTAAGCACAGTCCCAAAGACGCTTGTTAAACCCTTCAAAATGCTTGGTGCAGTTCTGCCACGCTTGGTACCCACTAATTGGTGTACATGACTCCTGATTCAGCGAAGCCTCAAATTTTTTTTTAAGGAATCCGTTAAAAATAACATAACCGAAAAACTACCAAAACTGAAGGAAAATTTGAGCACAAGTCACACTGTCTTAGAAAAACAGCCAAAATAGGAGGAAATTTTGAGCACAAGTGACACCTTTTGATGGTAAAATTGATAAAAAGCAGGTAGATATGAGTAAAAGGTTTAAAATCTGCCTTCCCGGGATACGCCTTAAAAATGAGTGCCATTAAACATCACTTTTTAAAGTTCTGCTAGCCCAACAGTCCGACACTGTAGTAAAAAATCGTTTGAGATTCAACAAAAATTGTTTGTACTGTTTATCAACAACAAAATTTCAATTTCAACGGCTGAAACTGAATATTGGAGACCATTTTGGAATTCCATGGTCATTATTGAATTTCCAATTTGTTGAGAAACAAAAATGTTGGATTCCCGTACCCGAATTGAATTTTCAGTTTGTTGACAAAACAAGATTTGTTGACAAAACAGATTCTTATTGGATTTCCTTCTAGTTTGCTGAATTTCCCGGTCTTTTATTGGATTTCCATCACTAGCGTTGTTCAATTTCCTAGGTCTACAGTCTAATATCTAGTTCTCAGGATTCAGTTTCCCTTTCTTCTTTCTGAAGCATCAATAAATACAAAAAAATAATCTCATTTATTTAACAAGAAAAGAAAATTACAACAAAAATTTTCTCCCAGATAATATGACACCTCTTAACGGCTGCATTTTTTCATGGTGGAAATCAGTAAATCAATGGCGTAGTAGCAGGCCAACAGAAGACACTTGAGTAAGAAATATCTTCCAATCAAGAAAACAGTGACACTCGGACCTTAAGTGAAGATGAAATCAAATCGAGGCACAAATAAAAGAAAGACTTCCCCCCTTTTTTTCTACCTCCAGAGGTGTACAGTTGCAATAATAATGCCATGAATCCTGTCTTTTCTGAATACCTTTGACTTACTCATCAGATCTCGTCAAACCTCTTGTTCGCCACCTCATACAATCTGTGTTTTATAAACTTAAAACCTTGCAAAATAGATCTTCTGCTTAGATGAAGTACAACAAAATTGTTTTCAGCTTCACAAGTTTGCTCAATCCCAATTTATAAGGTTTTAAAGATATGCAAATACATTTCCTAAATTTTGAAGATATGGCTTAAATTTCCTAGATATGGCTTAAAATTCTAGTCAAATAACAGGAATTGTATTTTTGGAACTAAACCTTGAGAAAAAGAAACTGATACTGACAATTAAGGTAAAATGTTGTTTTGTCAAAATTTCAATTGGTATTGACCTGTCATGTAGGCAAATTTAAGGACCCTTTAGAGGGAGAAGGAGTGGAGATAGGTACTTCAAAATACCTTCCCGGGACATACTTTGATACTTATGTACTATCTAAAGCATATGCGCTATATTATATAGGGAAGATACGGGTTTCTTTCGAAAGGGGTTTCTTTCAATAGAGAAATGGATTGTAAAGAGGATGTTATTTGGTTTACAATATTTAAACTATTTTTTTATGGGGTTTAGGAGAGAAAAAGGTACCTAGGTTTGGCTATGTTAGGTTAGTATATTCTATGCTTTACCCCCTACCCCCTAATATGCAAATATATAGCCGAAATTTGTTTCTAAACTATTATATTTTCATCCTATTTAGTTTTACTTCATTAGCATCAACCAAACATCATTTTTTGCGTGTGTTCCAGATAGTACATAAGTACCCATACTTTAGTTTGTAGACCCATCCCTGAAAGTTTCATTTTCCTAACCTAACCCCTTTCAAGATAGCCAAAAGTAGCTAAAATAGACTTGGTACTGTTCTATTAACTGTAAGCCACACAAGATAGATGATAAAATAAACAAATCAAACAGGTTCTCTCAACGGAGAATCGGATTGCAAACAATGGTTTCTAACTGCGTTTACAATGTTTAAACTTTAGTGTTTTGGGGGTTTAGGGGGGGGGGGGGGGAAGGTACCTAGGTTAGGTAACGTATTTAATATATGCTATGCTTTACCCCCCACCCCTAGTGTGCAAATATATAACCGAATTTTGTTTCTAAACCATTACATTTTTATCCTATTTTGTTTTATTTCATTAGCATTAACCGAACTTTACTTCTTGCATGGTTTACTGCTAATAGAACAGTATCGTAGAATTTTACCAAACTTTTTGTTATTTATAAAAATGTACTATCTTAAACATTTTGGGAAACATAAGGCACAAGTTATCAATATTAATAAACTAAACTGAATACTTACCATCACAATCAGAATGTCTTCTCTCTCTGATCTGAATGCCCCCTAGATAAAATCGTCGCTTCGTCGTTTGAAGGTCTTAACACTAAATCTACTTCTGTATTATACGTTTGTAGGTAGTTGAAGGAGAGGATTTTTTCTTGTCTGTCAAATTGATCTTAAATCATAACTTTCGAAAACAAAATAAGAGACAAATTAGGTCTTGGGAGGAGGTTTAGCTGCCCTCCAATCTTTACAGTCTCTTAAAAAGGACACTAGAACAAAAAAAAAACAACAAATAGAAACGCATCCGTGATCAGTCTTCTGGCAAAAACATAAATTCCACATTTGTGCAGATAGGAGATTATAACCCCCACAATAAAATTTTCCGATACGCTGAATCTGAAGGTCTGATTTATATTAAGATTTGTTGACTTTTTGGGGGATGTTTCTCCCTTTTTCGAAAACCAGGCTCCCTGTTTTCAGGGAGCCGATTTCTTTTTCTTCTAGGGCTTGGAGCCTTTGGTGGGTAGATATTAAACGTAATGAAATTTATATATTTGCAATCTGCATAAAAACCCAATTCTTATCAATTGTTATCAAAGTTCCATTTTTGAGTTTCGGTTACAATAGATCTGAGTCGCTCCTTAATTATAGTTTAACACTATGAACTGTTTGATAAAACTTATTGGGCTAAAGTCCTATTTTTTAATTAATCCTGTAGCAAACCGGAGTTTTTGAAGCACGATTCATGCTATTAAAGTGTAGTATTTCTGAGTCCAGTTGAAATGTGCACCGTTTTAGAAAATTCTCATTTTTGGGGAATCTTTTGGTTCCTTTACCTGTACGTAAAGGACTGAAATACCCTAACAGGCGTCTTCTTTTCTTCGATATATTTGCTTACTTGGTTATTCAGCGTAAGCAGCAAATTTATGGCAAATCCAGGGATGAATTTTTTTTGAAACGCTTTTTGAGTCTCATTACAAAAATGACGTTCATCGCAAAAACAAAAGTTGTTCCCACAAAAGGATTTTCGTTCTTAATTAGAAAAAAAAAATTCAGAAAACAATGTATTTTCACCGTTAATACTGTTAAAGTTAGGGATGCATCTTAAGAAATTTTCTACCTACAGAAACCCACAAAAATGTATTTAAAAAAAGCGATTGTAAAAGATAAAAGATAATTTTTGTACATAAATTTCTGCGTGTTCATTTTGCAGACAAGATAGCTAAACTTATTTCAAAGTAAAAATATATTTCCTTATTTTTATAATTATCTTTTTATGCTCAAAATTCAATTAGCATTCCCCTTTTTCTGCTTTAATTCAAATATTTGAATTGAACTTAAACTGAACATATTACTTTCAATGGTCCTATAGTCAAAGTTGAAATGATATTCAAGAAACTTCAAACTACTGTTGAATTTCAAACCGTGTTGATAGATATAGCCTATTTACAGTGAAAATTACATTTTTTCTACTGAAAATTACATAAATCTTAATAATTTCAATAATTTGTTGGAATTCAATAAGTAAGTCACAATTCCAACAGAAAAATTGGATTTTTTTTACTTGTTTGAATTCGAGCAAGACATTTCGTTGGAAATCAATTTTTTTTTTTACTGTGCAGCTTCTCCACTTGAGACACGACACCAAAAGTGCCGTTTGAACTTGATGATAGTTTAATTTAAATGAAAGACGTAGATATGTGCAATATCTTTTAAATGAGCTATAAAAGATCTACCAACGATATTTTGGTTGCAAGATAGTGCCACCCTTTGAGAAATAGCACATAAAGTGCCATTTTAGTGCCATATGGCATATGCAGATGGCAGAATTTATAAAAAGCACGTAGATATGAGAAATAGATTTTGAATGAGCAATAAAGAATCTCTTTATTATGTTCTGGTAGCCCGCTAGACCTGTTGAAAAAAAAAAAAAAAAAAAAAAAAAAAAAAAAAAAAAAAAAAAAAAAACGGTAGACAGATCAGTGCTACCGATGCAAAAAAAAAAGTGATTTTCCTTGTTGTTCAAGGAGGGAGACTGTAACTTCCCTGTGCAAGGTTTTGACCATTTTGATTCCAATGGTACACTTTTCATTTTTATATGACGCCATTTTCGAGGGGTGTGAGGCTTTTTTCCAAAATCAACATAAATTTCTTTTCGCAATAAACTTTTACTTTTAAGACGAACCAAATAATAGTTAATGTTCCAGAGTCAGTGTCAGATGGGATTTCAGAGGCAACGCTGTAGCGTTGCCTATAGTAAAGGCCATACGGCTCCAATGTTTTATTATTATTATTATTTATTATTTTTTTTCCCCAGAGGCACTTCATATGGAGGGCAACTAGCCCTCCCCCCACGCCCACCATTCCCCCAAACAAATCCAATCAAAATTTTGAGATAGCCATTTTGTTCAGCATAGTTTTTTTGAAGAGGACACTCCCCCACAGCCCTCAGGGCAAGGGTTTTAAGTTATGCCCTGGGGGTATATAAGGTTTTTATAGAAGGCGTTGTCGTAGAAACTTCAAAACAGGCTCAATCGATTGGAAATTAAAGGGCTAGTGCCCTTTTTAATAATCAAAACTGATTGGAGTGTAACTAGCCCCCTCCCCCCACCAACATCATTTCCCCAAACACATCCAATCAAAATTTTGAGATAGCCATTTTGTTCAGCGTAGTTGATTTCCAGATAGAAAATATATTTTTGAGGAGGAC
>JAQQPU010003143.1:25618-44119 GCA_029168905.1 Artemia sp. Kazakhstan ARC1039 | reverse complement strand
ATGAAGACGAAGAAACAAGCAAATATTTCGACAAGGACCTCCGCCAAGTCGTCCTCAGTGCTAAACAAAAAAGAAAGAAAAGGAGAAAGAAACCAACGAAACTCAAACCTTTCGAAGTTTGCTTGACAACGAGAACAAAAACTAAATAGGAACCAGGTTGGAATCAATGAAAAAGAAATTTACCAAGATGATTGAGCAATAACCCTTTGTTTTGCGATAGCTTTAGCTGGTCTATAAATTCGGTCTTCATTTGATGTGCAAAAAGAATCTCTCGAGTTAGACCGGGCGAAAATATTGATTGAGTCCTTCAAAATTAAATTGTTATAAATTGGTCTTAATGAAATATCTCCAGTGTCTCTATGAAATTTCAGCTATTTCCCTGTTGCAGTATTGATTAGAAGTTAACACTAGAAATTTCCTTGTTTTCACAAATTTAATCGACCCCCTGCCTTCTTTTTAGAAATCCTACATAGGCCCAACAGTTAAGTCCACTGTATATAAATAATAAATTAAGTCATAATTTGTATATAAATTAAGTCATACCTGTGAGATGGGACGGTTGCAAACCACTTCGCCAGCTCACCAAGTTTTTTTCTGCTTTCGCAATTACGAATAATACAATTTCGAACCATTTTTCAGTGACTGACAAATACATACTACCCCGCTAATGAAAGAGTAAGTGGGAGGAGCTGTTCATACGCACCGAGAATGAAGCGCCACAAATCATCAGCCATAAGCTTACTGTTATATTATCTTTATACAGTGCTCAAAACAGTCGGCAGACGATTGTATATGAAGATTTTACAAATATTCTTCAGAAAACAAATATACAGAAAAAAGAAAAGATTAACTATCTATGAAAAAAACTAATATAACTGGACTCCTATCAGTCCACGCTAAAAACCCTTAAAAGATCAGAAGCTTTAATGATCTATGTGCTCCGTTATTTCATAAGAAGGGAATAACCCTCAGGAGCTTGTCCTGTTTTGGGAACAGCTTCGGATGGTATTTGGAAATAGCCCTTTCCAATCGCATAGCGTATTGTGAACTGCCAGGTCTTGAGCCTAGCCAATAACTTTTAATCTTCTTTTGTTGACAGGCTATCTGCTGTGGTGGGCACATGTCTGAAACCTTTTGAACCAGGGCAGTGGTTTTATTCTTGGTCGTTCTGGTCGTTGTACGCTCCTTTTTAGGATTCCGGTATTCTTTGGGTTCAATTCTTCACCAGAGAAAATCCCAATTGTACAAAGTTTTGGACCTCTTTTCGATGGCCATACCCAGTTCTCGATTTCTTATGCGATATTATACTTTATATTTGCTATGCCTTGTTTCTATTCCACTGACAGATTTAATGGGGGTCGTGTAACAATTACCAGCAACTTGCAATTGTAACAAGAATCAAGAAATACTATAGAATTTCCTGTTTTTTGGTGACAGACCGGTTGATCCTTTAGCAATTAAAATAGGTTTGGCTGTAATTACATGTTATTTTCGGCCCACTAAACAACGAGATGTCTAATAAAAAAAAATACATTTGTTTGTCCTGATATTGATTGCTATGTTACTACTCTCAGACCACGACAATTGGGTCATGAAATGGACTATTACAAAGACCGTTTGTCAATGTTGTGCTATAGTCTTGGCAGTTGGTTTGCTAAGTTGTTTCGCTTTGCGCTACCCCTGGCTAAAAAAATATAATGCTCAGGTTGCTGCGGGTTTTTCACCCTCTACACTACACGTTTTGGGGGCTGGCAAAGATTTTAAAGAAAGTGCCTCACAAAATCTCAGGTCCAGCGCCTGATCCATTGGCGAGCGATTGAAATCACGACAAAGTGGAAAAGGTTTAAAAATGTTGAGAAACACTTCATCAATCATCAGTCTCTATTCAGGTCTGAGATGAAAGGCATCACACTTGTCAAAGAGGAAAAAGAAACCAAGAAAAATTGTTACATTAAAAAAGGAGATGTTTTCCTAGACTAAAATAACGTACCTACCCCTCAAGGAATCCAATCCCACAGTCACCTCATCTTTAAATGTTTTCAATGCCGAAAGTGTAGATGTCAGTGTAAAATATGGTTACTATGAGCAATTTTACCCACAACTAATGCTCTCTGAAAACATACATTTACAAGTTTATTCCAATGAAAACTATTTCATAGATTTATCATCCATATTTATTGGTTTGAAAGTTGGAGTGAGGAAAAAGTCTGACAATCAAACTCCCACCGCTACCGATAGATTATCCTATGAACTGTATTCTAAACAATTTGTTGATAAATAGAACATTGATGAGCACTAGCGATCTATCAAACTTTGCAAGCTACATACAATTTTTGTTGATGACTCCAATATCCTATAAGAAATATAGAGGTCTGGCAATGGGCTATGATTATAGATCGGCTGTTGATACTGATGGTGAACTCACTTGGACGGTGAGCCAGGAGTATCATTTAGTTGGTAAATTAAATCATGAAATTTTTAATATACCTCAATGGATGCCTTCCAATGTCAAGATTGGCATAAAGTTACAACTCGATCCGTCCAATTTTATTTTCAGAAAAACACTTGATGCAGCACCAGATACAAATGTCAGTCTCACCTCGGCAATACTTCATGTACGAAAACAACAGGCTATGAGTTCTGTAGCTTTGGCAATTGAAAACTTAAGAGCCAGTGGAAATAAAATCAAACTGCTTGTTCCTCAAACAATTACCAATGAACAACATATTGCCACTGGTTCAACTACCTACACCGACTCTTAATTTATCAATGGTGAAATTCCTTCAAAAATTGCTTTGGCATTTGTAAAACGCGCCAGTGCCATAGGATCATGGACAAGTTCTCCACACGAATTTGAAATGTTTGGACTTTCCTCTCTTGTATGTACAGTAATTGGAATTCCTCTCTACAATTTATCCTTTGATTAATCCTATAGAAACCTATATGAATTGACTCCCTGGATCGAGATTCACAACTATTTGAAAACAGTATATCCGATACAATGTTCACCAAAAATATCGGTATCATTGTATTGGACTTGTCTAGTACTCAAGATATGATTATTGTCCGAGCGGGCACTGTATGTTTAGAGTATACCTTTGCAAAACCATCGACGGATAGTGTAGCTTAATCTCACTAAATCAATTTGAAACCTATTGGGAAATTACCCTTGACGGTAGCACTCGAAAAGAGCAGAAATTAACATGAGTAGGGCTCAAAACCCCTATGCCTTCCCAAGGCTAGAAAATAATTTACACTTTACTGAAAAAATTAAAATGTTTTTACTTTTATAACTTTAATAAATCAAATAATATTACATTTTGATTTCTAAATATCAGTATATGTATATTAAACTGACAATGCACATTCATTTGTATTTTTCAGTAAAGTGCAAATTATGTTCTGGCCCTGGAAAGGCATATGGGTTTTGAGCCCTACTCAAGTTAATTTCTGCTCGTTTTGAATTTGACTCGGTTATTTGTTGTAATTTCTCTTCTTTTTTGGTTTTATATATTCATCAATGCTGATTTGGGGTAGTTTCACGCTTAGAAGATCCTTTGATTTATTTTTGCTCATTTTTGGTTTAATGGAGTTCCTTACTTTCCTTTGAAAAAGTTGTATTGTGAAAAAAGTTTTTTTTTAATAAATTTCTGTTCGTTTTATATTGACACAGTCTTTTTAGGGAAATAGAAAATAATACTTTTAATCTTTTCGTTTTTTAAAGACTTTAAAGTTTGGCCTGCTATTTGTATGCTGGAGAAAAATTTTCAGTGATTTTTAACAGCATACACCCTTTTAAAAATCTGGACACAAATAGTAGTGTTTAATATAGTTTCATACATCCTCTAGTTGACCTGACATAGAAAACTTGATACCATTCGCAAAAAATCTGTATACTTTCTTTGATGGCTTGGGTACGCTTACGCTATTTAAATTTTTAGAGCAGAAGTAGCCCCGAAACTTTGAACATAATACCCTCAGCCTTTCTTAGGATACTGCTGAGATGACTTATTGGGAATTAGCATTAACACAGTGCATTTTGATTTAATCTTAAGGCAATATTTAGTTTTTAAACATAATAGGCAAATGGGACGGTGGGCATGGAAGGGCGACTAGTTGCCCTCCAATCACTTTCGACTATCAAAAAGGGCATTAGCCCTTTTTATTTTCAATCGAATGAGCCCTTTTTGAAATTCCTACGACAACTCCTTCGAAACGAAGTGCCCTGGTCTAAAAAAAAAAAAAATGCATTGTATCCATATCGATCTTTACCATAAAAATGTCAAGCCTTCTAATCACTTTCGACTATTAAAAAGGGCACTAGCCTTTTCAATTTCCAACTGAATGACCCCTTTTTGAGTTTCTACGACAATGCTTTCTATAATCACCTTATATGCCCCCAGGGCGAGCCCTTCCCCTGAGGGCTGGGAGGGGGTTGTCATCCTCAAAGACCTAATTTCTAGAAAATTCAACTGCGTTGAACAAAATCGTTATCTCAAAATTTTGATTGGATGTGTTTGGGGAAAAGGTGAGGGTGAGAGGGGCGTTAGTTGCTCTCCAATCACTTTCAACTATTAAAAAAGGCACTACCCCTTTCAATTTCCAATCGAATGATTCCTTTCGAAGTTCCTAAGACAAAGGTTTCAATAAAAAGCTTATATGCCCCCAGGGCATAACTTGGAACCCTTACCCTGGGGGCTGGGGGGTGTCATCCTAAAAGACTTAAATTTTAGTACTTTTAACTACGTTGAAAAAAATTGGTATCTCAAAATTTTGATTGGATATGTTTGGGGAAATGGTTGGCATGAGAGTGGGTTTGTTGCCCTCCAATCCCTTCCGACTATTAAAACGGCACTAACCCTTTAAATTTCCAATCAAATGAGCCCTTTTTGAAGTTTCTACGACAACGCTTTCAATAAAAACCTTATATGCCCCAGGGTATGACTTACAACCCTTGCCCTGAGGGCTGTGAGGGGGTTGTCATCCTCAAAGACATAATTTCTTGACCATTCAACTACGTTGAACAAAATGGCTATCTCAAAACTTTGATTGGATGTGTTTGGGGAAATAGTGGGTGTGAGAAGGGGGTTACTTGTCCTACAATCAATTTCAACTATTAAAAACGGCACTAGCCGTTTCAATTTCCAATCGAATGATTCCTTTTTGAATATTCTACTACAATGCTTTCTATAAAAAAAACCTTATATGCTCCCAGTGCATAACTTACAACCCTTGCCTTGAGGGCTCTGGGGGGGAGTGTTATCCTCAAAAACAAAATTTCCGGAATTTTTAACTACATCGAACGAAATGGCTATCTCAAAATTTTGATTGGATGTGTTTTGGGAAATGGTGGGTGCAAGAGGGGTGTTAGTTATCCTCCAATCACCCTCGACTATTAAAAAGAGCACAAGCCCTTCTAATGTCCAATCGGATGAGCCCTTTTTGAAGTTTCTACAACATCACTATCTATAAAAACTTTATGCGGGCGTGGAAGGGGTGTTAGTTCCTTCCAATTACTTTCAACTATTAAAAAAGGCACTCGCCATTTCAATTTCTAATCAAATGAGCTCTTTTTCAAGTTTCTACGACAGCGCTTTCTTTGAAAACCTCATATATACCCAGGGTATAACTTAAAACCCTTACCCTGAGGGCTGTGAAGGCGTTGTCATCCTCAAAGACCTAATTTCCAGAACATTCAACTGCGTTGAACAAAATCGTTATCTCAAAATTTTAATTGGATGTGTTTGGGGAAAAGGTGGGCTTGGAAGGGGTGTTAGTTGCCTTCCAATCACTTTTGACTATGTAAAAGGGCACAAGCCACTCCAATTTCCAATCGAATAAGCCCTTTGTAAAGTTTCTACGACAACTCCTTCGATACTAAGTGCCCTGGTCTAAAGAAAAAAAAATACATTGTGCCAATATCGCTATTTACTTAGGCAGCGCGATTGTGCTGCCTATGATAATGTGGAAATAAGCAAATGTGTTATTCAAAAACGAAACATTTCATACAAAATGTTTTGCTGTTTGAAATATGATAACGATAATACGTGATGTTGATCAAAATGTATTGTTTCTTAAAAAATAAGATGAACATAAGCAAATCTGCTATTCAAAATACGAAATATTTCTACAAAAATGTTTTGCTGCTAAAAATGAGATGAGGAAAATATGCAATGGCGGTGCTCCAAATATATTGGCTTTTGTAATAAGATGGAAGTAAGCAAACTGTATTATTCAAAATATGAAATATTTTCTAAAAAATGTTATTCTGCTTGAAACAAGATGAGAAAAATATGTGATAATGTTTTTCAAAATTTATTGTTTCCTGAAATAAGATGGAAATAAGCAAATATGTTATTCAAAATAAGAGGTATTTCCTGCAAAATGTTTTGCTGTTACAAAATAAGAGATGGAAAATATGAGATTGTATTACTCAAAATGGATTGCTTCTTTGAATAAGATGGAAGTAAGCAAACGCATTATTCAAAAATATAAAATATCTCCATCAAAATGTTCTGCTGCTTAAAGCTTAGTTCTGACAGAGCACTAACTTCGTTTCGCCTAGCGAATTTCGCGTCGCTCCGCGGAAAAAATACGCTTCATTCATCGAAATCTTCGCTTCGCAGCGCTTCAAGCTCAAGTTGAAAAAATTCGTATGGCTATCGTCATTCGCTCCAGAAATAAACAAACAAATGGATATTGAAAAACTTATTAATCTAATTTCTACTTACCCTTGTATATACAACATAAGAGAAAAGTGTTATTTGCAGTTTCTCAATAATAGGTCCATTTTCTCAAAACTGCATTTTCTCAATAGTAACGAAATTCGCGGACTGTGAGAAATACATGGCGAATTCCGCAAAGTGGCGCGATGCGAAATATCGCAGAGCGAATTTTATTCGCGGTCTGTCAGAACTAAGCTTAAAATAAGATAAGGAAATTTGTAATGGTGTTACTCAAAAGTTATAGTTTCTTAAAAAATAATATGGATATAAGCAAATGCACTATTCAAAATATCAAATATTCTCATCCATATGTTTTTATGTTTAAAAAAATGATGAGTAAATATGCGATGATTTTGCTCAAAATGTATTGTTTCCTGAAAATAAGATGGAAATAAGTAAATTGTGAGGGTGCTCTTTAGAATGTATTGTTTCTTGAAAATAAGACAGAAATGAGCAAATGCCTTATTCAATATATAAGATAATCTTTATTAAATGTTTTTCCGTTTGCAATAAGATAAGGATAATATGTTACGGTGTGGTTTAAAATGTATTGTGTCTTGAAAATAAGATTGAAATAAACAAATGTTTTTGTCAAAATACGAAATGCTTCCTACAAAATGTTTGGCTGTTTGAAATAAGGTGAGGAAAATATGTGATGATGTTGATACAAAATGTATTGGTTCTTCAAATAAGATGAAGATAAGCAAACACATTATTCAAAATGCAAAATATTTTCTATAGAATATTTTGATGCTTGAAATGAGATGAGGAAAACATTTGATATAAATATCTTATCAAAACAGTTTGAGATATTTTTTCGCGACATCAAATACTTTGCTCACATCCCTACTGCCGTAATCTTGCAGACATAGATGGCACCGTTTTTATTTTTCTGCCCAAGTGCTAACAACGTCTTTGTTACTACAACTATAGATGGCACCACTACTTATTTTTCAATTAGGTTATATTAGTTTAACTTATTATGCTATCAAAACCTTTGAATATTTTCCTCCTCTTATTTTAAACAGCTATACATTTTGTAGGGTATATTTCGTATTTTGAATAACATATTTGTTTATTTCAATCTTATTTTCAAGAAACAATCTATTTTGAACAACATCGTTACATATTATCCTTCTCTTATTTCATTCGGCAAAACATTTTGTAGAAAATATTATGCATTTTGAATAATGTATTTGTATATTTCCATCTGATTTCAAGAGGTATTTTTTGAGCAATCTGATTTTTGGTATTTCTGAGCAATGCATTTGCTTATGCCCATTTTATTTCAAGAAAAAATACATTTTGAGTGACACCATTGCATATCTCCTCATCTTATCTCAAGCAGCAAAAAAATTTTATGGAAATACTTGATCTTTTGAATAATGTAGTTGCTCATTTTCATCCTATTTCAAGGAGCAATACATTTTGAGCAACACTATCACATATTTCATCATCTTATTCCTAGCAATAAAACATTTTGAAGAAAAATATTTTGTATTTTTCAATAATGCGTTTGCATATTTCCATCTTATTTCAAGAAAGAATACATTTTGAGTGACACTATAGCATATTTCCTCATCTTATTTCAAGCAGTAAAACATTTTGAAGAAAATGTCTTGTATTTTTGGAGAAAGCATTTGCTTATTTCCATCTTATTTCAAGAACCAATATTTTTTTTAGCAACAACATTGCATAATAAACCAACACCTGTCGATAAAAAACCATAGAGTACCACAGGGGTGACCGCATAAAATATTGAAAACATAACAAAGTAATTCGATTAAGTATTCTCTTTGAAATATTTGCACATACAATACTATATTTTTCCATAAAAATTCATATCGCGTAATGTAGTAATGCACAATCTTTTATCATACTTAAACATAATATAATTCACTTTCCTTGGCAAACTTCGAGCCGGCTTTCTACCATGACACCAAACAGGTTGTCTGGAAGGGGACCCGTTCTTCTATTCTTCAACGACCCTCTTTTTTTCAGCTGCCGTGGAATGTAAACAGTTCTGGTGTGCAATATTTTTACCATTTTGGCAACTTTTGTTCCCATAAACACGACGATATCGACTCTACCAGGATTTGTTCAATCGGGATTTTCTGTGAATATATTCCATATTTGACTATTTTCGACACCACGTGTGGCATAAAACACTCCTGCTGCTGACTATGAAGAAAAAGAAGATCCCTAGCTCTCGTTTTATAGCCAATAGTTACGATTTTAAAGTAATATGATTGTAAGAATAACAATAATTTCTTTGCTAGAAAAACAAATGAGCATCCTTATTTTTTCTGAAAACAATTACTTGCACCGTTGGGATTAAAATATTTTACTAATGTATAGAAAATAATTCTAGTTTAGAATTGCACAAATTTTAGGAAGGGAAATTAAATAATTTGCTTGAGCTTGTGTGGAATTCGCTTATTCTTGAAGTTTTTGAATTAATATCCTGTAACATAAAAATATAATTTATGGGTTACATTATGTAAAAATCATATGTAAGCGTTTTAATTGGTAACTATGAGGAGAAGGAATGAATTCAAAACAGGGTTGTGAAGTCTGTTATGTACCAGTCTCTGACTGTATGATTTTGTGATTAGCACATACATTTGACACATGATATCACATAGGATGTAAAAATGCATACGTATGGAGAGCGCGGTGAGATAGAAAGTAACATCCTTCTGAGAATAGTCAGAACAGCCCCTACCCCAAAAATTAAAAAAAACGATTTGTTAAGAATATACTTCTTTCTCATTTTTGACCCTCAGTCCTTTAAGGAGAAATACTCTTCCCCTCTCCTAATGTCAAACAAGTGAATATAAATGGCGTATGATTCACCTTACAGCTGTAATTTACCTTATGATGTTAGCCATATCTGTAATGGAAGGATTTTTAAAGGGTTAGTATCTTAATTAGACCTTGAAAAGACACTTCCCCCCCCCCCCCCCAAAAAATAAATCACTTTAAATAACCACTCTATAAAGTTCTTAAAATATTCAGCAGATACTTCAGTTATTACCGGCGATAAAAAAAATGTCCAATGTTTTAATTAATCCACTGGGTACAAGAAACAATTCTTAAATTTATATTCGTCTATCCTCTATTTACTTATTTTATATTGAGATTATGCATATTTCAGACTGTAAATAAAATAATCCTTAAAAAAAACAAAAGATGATCACATATCACTTACAGAGAAATTTCAACTTTAATTCTATAGCGTTCAAGATTGTTTGTGTCAATTACGCAATGTTCTTTGATACAAAAGTCGAATTTATTGTTTAAGCTTATTAATTTATCGATATCAAGCTCAGGTTTCAGTTATTGAAAGAAAGAGTAGACTTTCAAAGGAAGTTAATTCAGCCCAAATTATTCTCTTTCTCTATTTTAGTTTTCATCAGGTTGTGACAAGTACTTTTCTCCTGAATTTGGCAACGTTACGTGCAATGCCTGGTGCCCCCTTGTGACGGCAGTACTGCCTGTGAATTTACCTCGTAACCCCAGAGATAATGTTTTGAAGGATTTGGAAAGATGAGTGTTGCATATCGTGCTATATCCATCACAGGTATACAGTAGAGGTATGACTATTACTTATAATTTATGTAGTTGTTAGAGTTAACTTAAATACAATTTAAAGGATTAACTTGAAAATTAACTTGAAAGGATCTCAAAGAAAATTGAACTTCGCTGCGAGGGAGTAAAAACTGAAATATTGAACAGGTTGGGGTGAAGGAGGAGCATGTGAAAAATTTTTTTAGTTGTATTCACTAAAGCTTTGCGTCTTTTGCGCTAGTATGCTAGACTTGCATCCTCTATACGTCCAAAATCATGCCATCTAAACCGGTACCAAAAAGTTGAGGCCTTTTTGATAACGGACTCTTTGTATTTGAGACGTTCAGGTGACACTAAGGGGCTCACAATTATTTAAGGTATCCTCAGTAGTGATCTATCTTCAGGTCCGAATGCACCCAGGATATATTATTAGAGCTACTAACCCCTGAAGACGTTATTACACGCACCTGCTTCTTACGCAACACAATAGTACACCTCAGGGTTGCCAACTTTTTGGTTTACGAATATATCCCCTGAGCATCCAAAAATATGTCTTTTGTAGCCGAAATATTTCCATATTTCGTCTAAAATATTCCCACAATATGTCCATCTAGAGGTTAGTTTTCTTATCACTTTGGGTATTGACCAAAATATGCTATGTAAAGCTCCTTCGAAGAGGCCAATTGATATAAAATATAATGAAGGGAAAAAGAATCATTTAATGCGAGCACAAAACTCATAAAAACGTGTAAAAAAATACCTTGTGGGGGCTTAAGGCTAATCTTCTAGCAAGAATTTCTCTTGAAAGGTATGGTCAGCATGAGAGTCAACATTCTTTCTTCCTTTGCTACCTTTTTGCTAGCTTTTAGCTTTTTGCTAAACTAATACTCAAAACTAATACTCTAAACTAAAATTCTAAAATAATATTCTAGACTAATACTCTAAACTAAAACTGTAAACTAAAGCTCTAAAGTAAAGTTCTTATCTAATACTCTAAACTAAAACTCTGAACTAAATTTCTAAACTAAAACTCTAAACTAAAACTCTAAACTAAAACTAAACTAAAACTCTAAACTAAAACTCAAAGCTAAAACTCTAAACTAAAATTCTAAACTAAAACTCTATACTAAAACTGATAAGCAACACCATCCATGACAAACCATTCTTGAGGCGCTGCTGCTTGTGGTGCACCTACATAACCTCCTCCAGTTGCTCCGTCTTGGTTTGCATATCCACCTCCACTATATGGCTGGGTAGATAGGTGGTTAGAGGTGGTTTGGATCCTTCCCATTACCGCTGCTGACTACCCCATTGCTGTTGTGGAGATGCTTATAGATCATTGAATATTGAAAGTGTTGATGAAACGGTGTACTGCGAGTAAAATACAATATATTTAAAATGCAAAAATAAAGTTCCTTCCTTCTAAAGATAATTCCGACTTCCTCTAATTAAGTTCAAATCTAGTTTCAAAAAAGAAAAATCCTTAATCAGCATAAAGAAAAACTGCCTTTTAGTTCCAGCCAAAACTCGGCGCTAATAACGGGAGAGGGTTTTGAATTTCGCCGAGAAGAGTGGTAATAAAAAAACTACAAAATACAATGTTTTCGCAGGAAGTCTTAAGTGATAAGAGTGTGTGAACGTCTAAATCATCAAAAATATTTAAGACAGATTATTGGACGAAGGGTTTGCAACCTTGGGCCACTCGAGCCAATTTTGAGCCAGTTCTCACAGCGCAGGACAAAAAAAAAACTATATTTGATAGTGGGGTAAAAGTGCTTTTTGAAGATATTCGTAATTCAGAATCAGGACCACTTAGATAGAATTATTTCGGCGTACGATCTTTGCAATTCTTTGATTGTTGTATCTCGGTCACCATTGTTGTCGTTTGAAATGACTCACTGCTGTTCACCTAAATATGTAAGTCTCAATAAATCTATTGTTTTTACCTGTGTTTATTTCATTTTATGTGTCTGCATCTAGTCGGATAACAGGTAATTAGTTCACAAATCTCCAAGGACGTTCCCAGGGAATCTGAGCTCCAGATAGCTCGAAGAAAAAAAAATCACATTTATATGGCTACACACCTTATTTTCTCCCATTAATTGAGGGTGGCGCAAGCCATGTTGGCTCAATCCTTAGCGCTTTAAGCGGCGCTATTGGAGGATTTGTAAGGTGTAAGTTCACGGCTTTTGAGTATAATATTACATTTGACGCGGTCAATATTTATGACCAAAATTAAGCCCAGTCCCTTTCTTTTATAGCCACATTTATATAGCCACAGCCCTAAAACTTTCATCAATACAAATGGCGCAGCCGGAAATTGGAGGAAAACTTGTGAACTAATTACGCTATAAACTTTGTAATTTGAATTTAATTATTAGAGAGATACAGACATATAAGCAAAGTGATTAGGCCTATAACCTCTAAGCTACGACAGGAAACCCTTTAAAATATCTCATAGGAGATAATAGCCTCCCCCAAAATAGGTTAAGTGAAAAAATAAATTTATTTTGAGTTGATTCAAACGCAAAAAAAAAATGTCGGACGACCTTAACGATTTATTAATGGTGTAGAAGTTGGTCGCGAAAAATATAGAAATAGCGAAGTCTATCCCGGAGTACAATGGTCAATCAGATATTGACGAATTCAATATCCAATTGGCCCAGTTTGTACAACTAACAAAACAGAGCTAGAAGCGTTAGTCGACAAGCTCCTACTACGATTAAAAGGCCAGGTCTTAACCTTTCTAAAACAGATTGAATATACCATAGGCAATAACGCCAACTTGCCAATAAATAAGGTTGATAAATTGTTAAAAGCATTTAAAGATAGATTTATCGAAACCAGTTCCATAAATAAATTAAAACACGGAACGGTGAGCTTTGACTATTCACAAAATATAAGAGAATATCTTGATAATACACGCATTTCGGTAGAGGCAAAATACGGAAGTAGTTCAGGGCAACTATATGAAAAAGTCATACTAAATACGTTTTTGAAAGGGCTACCCCCAAAACTATATAGAGTGGTAATATCCAAAAATATTCAGACGTTTATCTCACAGTTCAGGAGGTAGAGCGATTGATCGAAGTCGACACGATGGTCGCAAATCACAGTAAAGCAAAAATAAATAGCCTAGGTGATTCAAATGCGAACATAAACTTCAAGAGCGATCAGGCGTCCCCCAATTTCTTTTCAATGGATAACTCCACAGTACCACAAAGAAACAAAACGCAAGAACCCGCTAGGCAGAAAACAGTACGTCTTCAGCCTGTCAAACAATCCAATTACGAAAATAACCCTACAATAAGAAGGTGCTATATTTGTAATCGTGTTGGGCATATCGCGAGAGAGTGCCGTTATGTCCCCAATCGCATACCAAGAATTGCTGTCCGTAATACGCAAAATTACAGCAACCATTTGTTCGGAAGAACAAATTTTAGCACCGGTCGTGCACTAGGCTATAGCCAGGGAGAATTGCGCCAATCAGTACCTTACAAAACGTACCAACTAAACTTGTATAACCCTCCCCCTAACAGACAAATTAATTACCGATTTGAAAACTCAAATACTAGCCAAAGCCAATATAATGTGAGAATGCTATATAGAAATCACGAAAATTTGCCGATGGGAAATGAAAATTTTGCAAGCCGACGGCATTGGCAGTCGGCGCCAGCAAGCGGCACTGATACAGGACATCCATGTTACCATAATAATACATGGCGAAGGCAGACAGACGTAAATCAATTAGATATGCCTACGGAAACTCATACGTCTGAATATCTATTACAGGCACCGACACATGAAATAAATCCTCAGGGAAACGTTTCAGGCCCCTCAGAAATATAAATTGGACCCAGAGGGTGCCCGGAATATATAATAGGTCCAAAACAATGGTAGTGCCGTCTTTTAGTGATAATAATAACAAGTTACCTATATTTAATGATTTTTGTATAGAAAACGTTTACTTTAAAGCTTTGATTGACTCTGGTGCAACGATTAGTATCATAAACTCATGCGTATTTAATATGTTTTCTCTGCATATTAGGCAACAAAGGGACTCTAATAATCCCAATTTAACTAGTGTGACAGGGCATAAATTGGATGCAAGAGGATCAATTTGCCTAAACGTAAAAAAGGACAATAGGATCTTTACGACAAATTTTATAATATGCGATAACTTTCCGTACGAAGCAATCCTAGACGCAAATTTCTCAAGGTCCAATAGAGTACTATTAGACGTAGCAAACGAGAGGCTTGTCTACCCAGCTAAGGTAAGGGAAGAAATTTCTACCCTAAGAAATCGTAACAGAGGATACGAAGACGACGTGACAGTAAACGAAATTTCTGACGGTATAATGTAGCAATCTTTTGAACCTCATGTCTCGCAAGGAGGAAAAGGCATAATTAGAAATTTGTTCAATTATTCTGAAAGACTTTGCAGAGATGAAGTAAATTTAAAAAATAAGGGTATTGAATCTGCGAAAATAAAAATAGGAGATATGTGACAGTACAGGTCAAACGAAATCAAGAAAATAGTGGAATTATGGAAAAACATAGTAAAACCCAACGAGACGCCACAAGATGCCGCAATGGCGCAGCATAGCGCCAGTATGAATCTAATAAACAATGAAAATAAAGAGAAATATTACGGATTCGCGATAAGGAAAACAAAAGTCCATCCCAATACGATGCAAAAAATTCAAATATCACAGATGATTGAGCCAGTGGTTAGCAAATCTGAAATATGGTTTGCGACCCCATCTGAAATTCCCGAAAATCTGCTATGTGAGGAACAGATTATACCTTATGACAAAGGAGAAGGTTTTATTTGGGTAACTAATAACCACAAAAATGATACAATTACACTAAAAAGGGGACGTGTTTAGTTCAAACCCAAGTTTTATCAGAGAATGATTTAAATGCATGGGAAAATTCTAAAAGAAACCTAGTTAACGGCATTAAAACCTCAAATAACAGGTGACCTCTAACTAAATCGCAATTTTTAAACAAATTTAATATGGATCATATTACGGACATGGAAATTAAGAACAAATTATGCGAATTATTATGGAATTTTAAAGATGTGTTTTCTGCATCTGAAGATGACATCGGGCTGATACCATTTTATGAACATTCAATTTCAACGACTGGTAATCCCGTAGCGAAAAAGCCATATCGTGTGCCGTATAAGCACAAAGAGTGGTTAAAAAAATAAAATCCATGAATCAGAAAAAAATGAAATTATACGCCCAAGTATAAGTCCGTATAGTGCACCAGTGATCTTAGTACCAAAGAAGAATGATGATCTTAGACTTGTAGTAGACTATAGAGCCCTTAACAAACAAGTAGTTAGCGATAAATTTCCTCTACCAAGAATAGATGAAATTCTTGACTCAATTTCAAGCAAAAACAAAATTTTTACTTCTTTGGACCTTACCCAAGACTACCACCAAGTGAAAATAGCCGAAAAAGATGTCCATAAGACTGCATTTTCAGCATCTGAATGTGGTTCTTATGAATGCTTGAGAGTACCTTTTGGACTTAAAACAAGTTCAAGCGCTATGTAGACCCCTATTACACCTGTTAAGAGGATTAAAGAATATCATTCATTTTGTTGACGATGTCATATGCGTGGGACAAAATGCTGAACAACACTTAGCAACGTTAGCTAAGGTGTTCGAGAAGCTCAGATAAGGCAATTTAAAATGCCGGCATGAGAAAGTAAATTTATTTCAACCTAAAATTAAATTTTTAGGAGTAGTAGTGACACAGACCCTGATAAAATAAAATGTGTTGAAAACCTCAAACCCCCCAGAACTATGAAAGAATTAAGAGGAATTTTAGATCTTAGTGGCTATTTTAGGAAATTCGTGCGCAATTACGCCCAAATTGTGAAACCCCTCACGGAATTAACTAAAGGGAACTCCCAAAATGTTACCTGGTCCCAGGAAGCTCATACTTTCCTAGACCTTCTCAAAAAGGCGCTCACTTCGGAACCAATATTATCACTTCCTGATTTCGAAAACGGAGAATTTGTGGTCACAACCGATGCTAGTTCAAAAGGAATTGGGGCTATTCTTTCGCAAATAATTCCCACGGGAAACCCTGCTCCTTTACAAGGACCTTCTAATAAAAAAATAGAAAAAGTTATATGCTATTCGAGTAGAACCTTATCTAAGGGCGAAAGTAGTTATTCCGCCACAAACTTAGAATTATTATCTATAATCCACCACTTGGACAAATTTAGACACTATTTAATTGGTAGAAAATTTATACTACGATCAGACCATAAAAGCTTGCAGTACCTGCGCACATTTAAAAACCCCACGGGAATTCTAGCTAGATGGATTATGAAAATCCAAGACCTAGATTACGAATTTGAACATTTAAAAGGTAAACAAATCGTAGCTTGTGACTTTTTGAGTAGATACCCAGGTAATATTCCGTCGGAAGCTGAGGAAAATGAAGTTAACGCTATTAATGCTAAGAGCAAACATAAATGTAAGAAAAACAAAGTCAAAGACACAGTAAAAGAAAATAAGGTTAACTATTGTCCCTTGTCGTTAGAAAATATAAAAAAAGCAAAAAACGGGTGAAATGTGTTCGGCGCTTATTAATTATTTTGTGAATGACGATGCGTTACCGGATAAATTCAAAACTCTTAGAAAAGAGATAGATAATTTTTACTATGATCTTGATGAAGAAATACTGTGTAGAATCGTGACTGCTGAGACAAAAAGAAATCAAACTTCAATAAAACCTGTATTACCACAAAACTTAATAGCACCTGCATTAGAATGTTTTCATTCAGATATAGGTGGACATTTAGGAGTAATGAAAACGTTCCATAAATTAAAACAATATTTCTACGTGCCGTCGGCAATGACAAAACTTAAAGAATTTGTAAGTACATGCGAAGCGTGTAACTGAAGAAAAATCCCCCCAGCTTATCCTAATCCTCCAATAGGAAGGGTCCCGGTAGCAAAGTACCCCTTCGATATTATCTCATTTGACTTATACAAAATGAGTGGAGGCTTGCCTGTTTCTAGCAGAGGCCATACTTGTATTCTTTCAGTTATAGACCACTTTTCAGGATTTACTTTTGCAAAAGCATTAAAAAATCAAGGTGCTTATGCCACCAGTAAGGCGTTAGCGAAATTATTTTTACAATTTGGCGTTCCAAATAAGATTTTGAGTGACAACGGAAGCAATTTTGTTTCAAAGGTAAAAAAACACTTAATGAGTTTTCTTAATATAGAGAAAATGGTGACAGCCCCGTATCACCCACAAGCTAATGGTAAAATAGAAAATAGGCATGAAATATTTTCGAACGTATTTAGTATTTATACAAAAGACAATAGGAACGACTGGGATCAATTCTTACCTTATTTAACTAACGTAATCAACACTGCTCATTCAGAAACAACTAAAGATAATCCATTTTATTTACTTTTTGGTCGTGATTTTTGAATCCCGTATAATGAGATTATTGAATCTTGGCAGTATTATAATAGCTCAGAAGATTACAAACAAGAATTCATAAATAGGACGAGGAAAACTTATAAAATAGTTAGGCAAGAGTTGGAAAAATGTAAAATAAACCAAGAGCTAAGAAACCAAACCAAAGTCAAGGGGAGTAAGGATTTCAAAGTAGGAGACTGTGTCTACCTAAAGAACGAAGCAAAAACGGAAGGCAAAAAACTTTCCAACAAATATTCTGGACCGTACAGAATAGTCAAAAAGTACGATATATGCTTTTAAAATGGAAAACCCCGATAGTGGAAGAACTTACAAGGCGGATGTTAGCCGAATAAAAAGAGCCAAATTTCCAGAGAGATGGGTATCACATACCTCCTCTACTGATTCGTCAGATGCAGAAAATGAGCCCCCTAGATCAAGATTGGCAGAGCTAAATCCCTTTAATTTCCAGCAAGACTATTTCGAGAATGACATTGATGGGGAAAAGTTTGAAGAATTTTTAGCCATGAAAAATCTAGTTATTCCAAAGAAAAAAATCCCTAATACCAGTAACAATAAAAATGCCAAAAAGCTCAAAAAGTTCATCACCAGAGAGCGCGGGAGAATTAGATTATACAATATCTCCAAAAACCTAATTTTTCCCCGATAGAATTTTGACCCCATGTCCCCCCAAAACATTTCCAGACGATATGGTTTCCCCTGCAACACCGATAAAAAGGCCCCT
>JAQQPU010003143.1:0-25218 GCA_029168905.1 Artemia sp. Kazakhstan ARC1039 | reverse complement strand
GATATGGTTTCCCCTGTAACACCAATAGAAAGGCCCCTGTCTTTACAAAGATTCAACTAAAACAAACCTGCGAGAAGCTATGGATTTAATAAATTTTCCCATAAAAACGAGTCAAAGTACATTGCCCGAGAATAAAACTCCCAAGGATGACCAGCAAGGACAATATCATGATATAACTGTGTCAAAGGTCAAGCCTAAACAGTGGATTTCATGGAGGGAAACGTTAGTGTAAAAAATGCCCCATCCCCCTGAGGACATGGCCTTCAAACAGCGGAGGAACCCCGCAAAAATTATTGATTCCTCCAAAAGCTCTCAAGAATCTTTCAAATCTCCCGAGTTGAAAACTCATACCGAGGACTTAGAGAATAAACCTTCTACTTCCAGGGGAGTAGAAATTTACGAAGGAAGGGGAGGTGATACCTCAAAAATGCAAGGTGAAACTTCTAAAACTTATGATACAGAATCATCGGAAACTAGTCCGAAGAGTCTGACGGCGAATCAGACCATATAGTAGTTAAAGAAATAGGGAAATCAAGACCGACTTCAGCAGCCGCACACGCGAAACAAACAAATTAAAAGGGCAAGAATTTTTGAAAAAACAATACAAAAAGTTCGACCTCATTTCGCTAGAAAAACCGAAAAAGAAAAAACCGCAAGAAACAGAGGAGAAAATAACGACACAGTCAGGTAGAACGGTTAAAAAACCTGACAGATGAAAATATCCATAATTAATGTAAAGACAAATTTCAAATCCCTTATGAAAATCAACTTATGATCCACCATAATAAATTTAACAGCGTGCAAGTAAAGTTAACCAAGTAAATATTAATGAAAAAAAAATATAATACACGTGATTTCAAAACGTCGGCGATCAGGGAGAAAGGCCCACGGTGGGAAGCCCGTGGTCGAACAATGGTGACAAATAGTGTTTTTAGGTCCTGTTTGGCACATTCTGCCTACTAGGTAGCTACCTTACGAAAATCAACTATACCCCTATAAATGTGAATTAATCAGTTGGATAACCTATAATGTACCCAGTTATCGAGATCAATAACGGAACTGATATCATGGGGAGGGGAGGTTCGGTCTCCCTTACCGACCGTGTTTTATTTGGTGCGTAGGGAATACCGTTCCTATTCTCCTCCATGGAATCCAACTTATATTCTACAAATGAACTATGGAAACCATCCTCTACTCAGTATTAAGTTGTGTAATCAAATCTAAATAGATGGACCACGTTTTGTGGGAAGCCTGGGGAGGAACTCAAAGCCCATGCAGCTTTTAATTTGTTGGGTTTTGGCGGTCCCATCGGATTTCCTATGAAAAAATCGACCCAGGTCCTAACAAAGATTGATGTCATCAAAAAAAAAAAAAAAAACTACCAGTACAGAAGCGTCTAATTATGAGCTGATCCTGTTCATATTTATGAAAACTATCATGATTTCTGTTCCAAGAGAAACTGTTGGAACTTTGTCTTGTTACAATAATACAGAAAGAATAGACCCAAGTTACAAAACAGAATTACTGTTACAAAATGTGGTTATGATAACCATAAAACAAGGGTGCCGACTCGTAACTAAAGAGTCAACTGTCCGAACGCCGTTAATTACCACGAGCAAAAAGATAATAAGTCCCAAAATAACTAACTTCAAGGCAATTAACCTGTCGTACACTATTCCCAATATAGAAATCAAAGAAATTGAAAATTGGAAATTGGAAACGAGAAAACGAGGAAGTTTTTAATTGAAAAATTTTTTCTCTCTTAGAAATAATTTATTTTAGTTACAAAAGATTTTTAACCCAATTAATTTCCTTTAAAATGAACCATTGAACAACTTTCTACGATGTTCCGGTGCGAAACTATCTGTGGAAAAGAAGAAATAAAAAAAAAATCGTTTAGGCAGAATTTTGTGGATATTACTTTGAAGTTTTGCCAAAGCATTTCTAGCCGACTTTTCAACAGCATCCTTTCTTTCAAAGAGAATTTTAATCTGTAATTTTGAATGCTTTTTGTGATCCTGGTTAAATAAGCGTAAAATGTTTCTCAATTTACAAGGATCAGCCTGCATTTTTGCCATCTTCTTGTATTTCTGAATGTAATTTTTCCCTTTGTCCTTATGCGTTCTTCGGTACTACCTCGCAGAGAATTTAATTTTTTATTATAGCTTTTGTCACCCCAGTATCTAACCATTATTCTGGTAGCAACTTTTTTCTTATATATTTTTCGGTAATCTTCATTATTGTGATAACGCTCCTTGATCTTTTGTCTAGCCTGCTCAATTGTTGCATCTCTGTAATCTTCATCATTATCATACCGTTCCTTACTCTTTTGTTTGGCTGTCTCAATTTTCGCATGTCTATAAACTACATCATTATAATAACGCTGTTTGTCACTATCAATTTTTACTTCTCGATACGGCTGGTCGGTAGAATACCTTTGATTTTCTCTTTTCAAGATGCTATCTCTGTTTTTTTGGTGGTACTGTTTTTTTAACTTGCATATAGCTTGCTTTGATCTAACCAATATGTAATCATGAATGAGATCATTTACACTTTTGACGTTTCTTATATAGTAATTATGATGTCACGGCTTACTGATTTTATTTCATGATGTTATGGTGTAATGATACTATTTCATGACGTCTTCAGAAACGACAAATTATTCACGTCATAGCTCTAATAAAACTATGACGACATTCATTATTTATCTAGTAGGGTTTCAGGCAAGGTGGTGCTAATGATGTACTTTTGTTTTCATCTGACTCTGTTTTTAGGAGTTTTTGGTTTTTACATTTCTTAGCATTGGACTGACAGTCTCTTACTAGGTTACTAGCTACTGCTGCAACCCGGATTCACATACATAATTATGAGAGGCAGCGTGGCCGAGTTGTCCAAGGCGCTGGTGTTAGCCACCAGTCTCTTCGGAGGCGTGGGTTCAAATCTTACCGCTGGTATATGATTATGATTTATATACAAAAATCAAATATCTTTGAAAAGACTGAAGTATGAAAAGACATAAAAAATGCAGTTTTTAATCGAAAATTTTTTTCTCTCTTAGAAATAATTTATTTTATTTACAAAAGATTTTTAACCCAATTAACTTCCTTTAAAATGAGCCATTGAACAACTTTCTACGATGTTTCAGTGCGAAGCTATCTGTGGAAAAGAAGAAAAAAAAATATCCCGTTTAGGCAGAATGTTGTAGTAACTGCCACTTTTCTTGATTTTCAAGCCAATATATTTCCCTTGCTGTTCAAGCCAAGGGACAGAAAGTTTTCTATACAGGGGTTTCGGACATGGCGGTTCTAATGGTGTACTTTTTGTTTTGATGTGACTTCTTTTTTAGGAACTATGGGTTTTTATATTTCTTAACATTGGACGTGATCGTCTCTTACTAGGTTGCTAGCTACCGCTGCAACCCAGATGTTTTGATCTGAATTTTTTCTCAGGAGTTATGGATTACTTTAACTTTTACTATGTGGCGGGATTGTCTCTTACTAGGTTGCTAACTACCACTGCAACCCGAATACAGGGGTACTGTACAATGTGGTTCTAATAGTGTACATTGATCTGATTCTATTTTTAGGAGTTAAGGGTTCTTTATTTTTTACTATAGGGCCTTATCTTCCCTTACTAGGTGTCGTCTTTTAATGTGATCCCTTTCTGTTGAACCTCTGTTGGTGATTCAAAGCCATAATTGTAAATGCCACGCAACAGGTTTTTCCTCAAATGCATGTCCTTCCAACTTTTTAAACATGAAACGTCATCAGAAACAATCTCGCTTGCCACTGACGGCATCTCACTATGACGGTTGTTATCTTTAACACTATAGTATTTATCACTCATCTTAAACATTTATGACCTTCAAATAGCACTCTTCAAGCTAGTTAAGTTTTCCAGATTCATTAGAATTACTTCACATAATTGGCTCTAATTTTTTGTACGGCTAGATTTTTGGCTTCAGACAAAATTTCTACTATTTAAAGGGAGAGTAAATAGTTCTGCACCTTTTAAATTTGGTCTATTTATTTGTTCTTACACTTGAGAGGAAACACTATCTGTACGGCAAAAATTGTGTTTTAGCTACGTCATACTCATAACATTGAAAAAACTTGATTGAATCTACAAAAGAACATTTTTAAAGAAAATTTCAAATGATATCACTGACATTAAGCCTAATGTTTATTTGGTGGAGGTGGAATCTTTTGACATTTCCATAATTCTTATTTTCTTATCAAAATTACAACATAGAAAAAGAGTTGACAAGAATTGAATTTTGACAAACATACTGCTGCAAATTGGATAACTGCTCCACACACCCATAAATACCTTTCAGTAAGTATTATAGGTTAGAGTTCGTTCTTTATTGTAACTGCAACCCAGATACCTACCCTTAGAACCACCGTATATCAGTTACTATGGGCAAGAGATCGTTCTTTACTGTAATCTGACTCCTTTTTTAGGAGCTATGGGTTTTTATATTTCTTAACATTGGACTTGATCGTCTCTTACTAAGTTGCTAGCTACCGCTGCAACCCGGATATACTTAAGTGACCTATAAAATTTAGTATAGGCAAGAGGTCGTTCTTTCATTTTATTTTAAGAGGTCGTTCATTGGACGTGATCGTCTTTTACTAGGTTGCTAGCTACCGCTGCAACTCGGATACTTTATATAACCATTCAACAGCTCTGTATGATATTCCGGTGCTTACGGCTCCTTATGTTATGTTAATTACAAAAGGTTTCTATATACAGCAGTTTCCTTTAAAGTGAGTCAATACACAGCTCTTTATTATAACCACGAACTATTTGATTTAATACTTAAGTTACTATGGGTTACAGTTCGTTTCTTATTGTAATGCTAGCTACCGCTGCAACCCGGATTAATGAAAGCTACCCGGGTAAATCACAAACAGGAAAAAGCCTATGGCTTTTTCTTATTAGGAATAGTAAGAGACAAAATTCGAAGAGTGAGACATCAAACTAGGTCTAATATGTCCCATGGTTTGTTCTTTATTAGGTTTATAATACCGATGAAAATTACATAATCCCCATTTATTTTCCAATTAGCATTGGCTAGACGTCGTTCTTTACTATACTTTTTTAGGAGCTATGGGTTTTTATATTTCTTAACATTGGACGTGATCGTCTCTTACTAGGTTGCTAGCTACCGCTGCAACCCGGAAACAAAATCAAATATCTTTGAAAAGACTGCAGCATGAAAAGACATCAAAAATGCAGGTTTTGGTGGAAAAATTTATTTTCTTTTAGAAATAATTTATTTTAGTTACTAAAGATTTTTAACCCAATTAATTTCCTTTAAAATGAGCTATTGAACAACTCTCTACGATGTTCCAGTGCCAAGCTATCTGTGGCAAAGAAACAAAAAAAAATATGCCGTTTGTGGAGAATAACGTGGTTAAAGTCAATTTTCTTGATTTTCAAGCCAATATATTTCCCTTGCTGTTCAAGCCAAATGACAGAAAGTTTTCTATACAGGGGTTTCGGACAAGGTGGGCAATGGTGTACTTTTTGTTTTGATCTGACTACTTTCTTAGGAGCTATGGGTTTTTTTTATTTCTTAACATTGAACGTGATCGTCTCTTACTAGGTTGCTAGCTACCGCTGCAACCCGGATACCGCTGTAACCCTGATAACAAACAGAAAAATATTACAAACAGGAAAGAGCCTACAGCTTTTTCTTCTTTGAAATAGTAAGAGACGAACCTCAAACAATCAAGTAGCTAACTAAGTCCAATGCATGCAATAACTTTTTATTCCAATGATCGTCTTTTAATGTAACATATCAGTTACTATGGGAGAGAGATCGTTCTTTACTGTAATCTACAAACGGCATAAATTTTTCTTTTTTGTTCTTTCTTTCCACAGATAGCTTGGCACTGGAACATCGTAGAGGGTTATTCAATGGCTCATTTTAAAGGAAGTTAATAAGGTTAAAAATCTTTTGTAACTAAAATAAATTATTTCTAAAAGAGAATAAATTTTTCCACTAAAAACTGCATTTTTGATGACCTTCCAACCTCCATTCATATGGCACACTTTCATTCATTGTGGTATATTAAGGTATTCACTGATTTGATTTTTCCACAAAACTGTGTATATACGGATAAATAGATTTTGATAAACGTATTCTAATGACAATCTTTGACACTTTTCAATTGAATCGTTTTAATTTAGTTTATAGATTTTCAGGAGTTATGGGTCACATTAGTTTTTGCTGTGGGGTGTGATCGTCTCTTACTAGGTTGCTAGCTACCACTGAAACCCGGATGGTATCCAAATGATCGTCTTTTAATATAATCTACAACCATGATACCGATAAAACTTATATAATCCCCAGTTTTAATATACTATAGCGAGCTTTTATGTAAAATGCTAGGCTGCTAGCTGCCACTGCACCCAGATATGGGACGTGATCGTCTTTTATTAGGTTGCTTGCTACCGCTGCAACCCGAATACAAGCTTACACTACAGTTAAGTTGCCTATACAAGTTAGTATAGGCAAGAGTTCGTTCTTTATTATAACTACCTTATCAAGGCTCTCACCAAATAATTTTATTATTGTATTTTCATCTACAGAAACTCTAATATTGCTATCACCGTAGATGACGTCTTGACTATTACGACAGATTCTACTTGACACTTCTTCTAAATAATGACTTAATTCTTTGTACGAGCCCTCGACTTTTAGTAGATTAATATGTTGTATAATCTTAGATTTTGATACTGCCTTATATACGCTATTAATGAAACAGGTCAAGACAGGAAAATGTGGAGCTAGTGCCCTTAGAGAACGCAAATAGCTCTGACATCCCTCATTTGGGCTACAGTATAACGAATGCCCATGCTTTCTTATGTCCCTGTAATTGATTTCACAATAATCCAATTCGCCAAGGTAGAAATTAACCACTTTGTCAGTTGAAAATTTTAATGCTATATTATTTTCAAGGATATCAAAAAGAATTTGACATAGTTCAATATCCGTCGGATAGAGCTTGCAGATATCAGGGTGACATTGCCAAGTAACCTGCTGCCCAATTTTTGGTTTTGAATATTTACTCAGATTGTTACAGGTGACTCCAGCCATCGATAATTTCCTTGTCAGATCTAGTTTCAGAGCATTTTTCAATAGTTGTCTCGTACTTTCCAGGACAGTTTGTTCTACTACACAGATCATTTTTTGCCAAATATTCAGTAGAACTAAAAGAACTGTTTAAAACACAGTTAGAAATACTTTTTTCTTGAGTCGGTGTTCCAGGAATTTGTTCTAAATCATTAGTCTTACAAACACATATGCTAATAACCCTAACAGGCTCGTTTTCGTCATAATTAAAAAACATTGCTTTTCCTTCGCTGTTGATAGGTATGCTTGTATATATATTTTTATTGCTGCTACATAAACTGCAATTGCTTCTTCCAAAATTGATATACGAATTTTCTAAGAAGTACGCCTCCGTATATTCACTGTGTTGTCGAACATTTTCCATTGCATCTATAAACTGTTCCGCAGTTGCCAATCCTTACCTTGGAAGCTTTTCATTAAACTGACAACGTTTCTTTTGGATATTACTATGAAGCTTTGCCAAAGCATTTCTAGCCGACTTTTCAACAGCATCCGCTCTTTCAAAGAGAATTTTAATCTGTAATTTTGAATACTTTTCGTGATCCTGGTAAAACATGCGTAAAATGTTTCTCAATTTACGAAGATCAGCCTGTATTTTTGCCATCTTCTTGTATTTCTGAATGTAAATTTTCCCTTTGTCCTTATGCGTTCTTCGGTACAACCTCGCAGAGAATTTAATTTTTTCATTATAGCTTTTGTCCCCCCAATATCTACCCATTATTCTGGTAGCAACTTTTTTCTTATAAATTTTTCAGTAATCTTCATTATTGTGATAACGCTCCTTGATCTTTTGTCTAGCCTGCTCAATTGTTGCTTCTCTATAATCTTCATCATTGTGATAACGCTCCTTGATCTTTTGTTTGGATGTCTCAATTTTCGCATGTCTATAATCTTCATCATTGTGATAACACATGTTGCTGTTTTGTTTGATTATTTCTCGATACGCCTGGTCTGTTGAATACCTTTGCTTTTTACTTTTCGAGATACTTTCTCTGTTTTTTTTGTAGTACTTATTTTTTAACTTGCGTGTAGCTTGCTTTGATCTAAACATTTTTTATTCATGAATGAGACCATCTACAGATTTGACGTTTCTTATATAGTAATTATGACGTAACGGCATAATGATTTTATTTCATGACACCATGGCGCAATGGTATTATTTCATGACGTCTTCAGAAACAGCAATATAATTTCGTGTTTTTCTATTCACGTCATAGCTCTAATATAAAACTATGATGACATTCATTATTTATCTAGTAGGGTTTCAGGCAAGGTAGTTCTAATGATGTACTTTTGTTTTGATATGACGCTATTTTTAAGAGTTTTGGGTTTTTATATTTCTTAGCATTGGACTGATCGTCTCTTACTAGGTTGCTAGCTACTGCTGCAACCCAAATTCACATATATATTTATTTATGAGAGGCAGCCTGGTCGAGTGGTCCAAGGCACTGGTTTTAGCCACCAGTCTCTTTGGAGGAGTGGGTTCAAATCTTACCGCTGGTATACGATTATGTTTGAAAGACTGCAGTGTGAAGAGACATCAAAAATGCAGTTTTTGGTGGAAAAATTTATTCTCTTTTAGAAATAATTTATTTTAGTTACTATAGATTTTAACCCAATTAATTTCCTTTAAAATGAGCCATTGAACAACTATCTACGATGTTCCAGTGCCAAGCTATCTCTGGATACAAAGAAAAAAAAAATCCTGTTTGGGCAGAATGTTGTAGTAGCTGCCACTTTTCTTGATTTTCAAGCCAATATATATCCCTTGCTGTTCAAGCCAAGGGACAGAAAGTTTATTATACAGGGGTTTCGGACAAGGCGGTTCCAATGGTGTACTTTTTGTTTTGATCTGACTCCTTTTTTAGGAACTATTGATTTTTATATTTCTTAACATTGGACGTGATCGTCTCTTACTAGGTTGCTAGCTACCGCTGCAACCCGGGTTATACAAGCCAAAGGACGGTAAGTTTGCTATATAGAAGTTTTGGACAAGGCGGTTCTAATAGTGTCCTTTTTGTTTTGATCTGAATCTTTTTTCAGGAGCTATGGGTTATTTTAGTTTTTCCTATGGTGCGTGATCGTCTCTTACTAGGTTGCTAGCTACCACTGCAACCTGGATAACAAACAGGTATGTATACAGTGGTATGTTATTCCAATGATCGTCTTTTAATTTAAAATTTTCTTGATTTTCAAGCCAATATATTTCCCTTGCTGTTCAAGCCAAATGACAGAAAGTTTCCTATACAGGGGTTTCGGACATGGCGGTTTTAATGGTGTACTTTTTGTTTTGATTGAACTCCTTTTTTAGGAACTAAGGTTTTTATATTTCTTAAAATTGGACGTGATCGTCTCTTACTAGGTTGCTAGCTACCGCAGCAACCCGGATTTCTTATCAAGTAACAAAAACCTAATAAAAAATAAAACTAATTTTAATCTTTTCTGTTATTTTTCCAGTTTAAATTACAAGATTAAAATTATTGCTCAGATACAATAAATGTTTTTGCATATTATAACTTTATCGATTCTGAACAAAAAACATTGGATGTAATCGTCTCTTACTAGGTGGCTAGCTACCGCTACAACCCTAATACTTCTGCATGTTGGATTATAGTAAAACATTAGGATGACCTCAGTAGCAACTGGGGTTCGTTCTATGCTATATGATTACAAACAGGAAAAAGCCTACGGCTTTTTCTTCTTTGAAATAGTAAGAGACGAACCTCAAGCAATAAATTATCCAACTAAGTCGAATGGATGCAATGGTTTGCTATTCCAACGATCGTCTTTTAATGTAAACCCGGATTTCAGCTTTTCAAAGGATGCCTATATTATCTTGACTTTTAATTACTATGTGACATGGATTGTCCTTTACTAGGTTTCAGCTTTATCCGATGCTCGAGCCTTTATAATGATAACAAACAGGACTATTTCTATAAAACTATTTCTATAAACTATTTCTTCGAAATAGTAAGAGACTATCCTCAAACAATCAATTGGCTAACTAATTCCAATGTATGCTTTGACATGTAATTCCAATGATCGTCTTTTAATGTAATTATCTAGTAGGGTTTCAGACAAAGTAGTTCTAATGATGTACTTTTGTTTTGGTCTGACTCTATTTTTAGGAGTTTTGGGTTTTTATATCTCTTAGCATTGGACTGATCGTCCCTTACTAGGTTGCTAGCTACTGCTGCAACCCAAATTCACATATATAGTTATGAGAGGCAGATTGACCGAGTGGTCCACGGCTCTGGTGTTAGCCACCAGTCTCTTCGGAGATGTGGGTTCAAATCTTACCGCTGGTATATGATTATGATTTATGTACAAAAATCAAATATCTTTGAAAAGACTGCAGTATGAAAAGACATCAAAAATGCAGTTTTTAATTGAAAAATTTATTTTCTCTTGAAAATAATTTATTTTAGTTACAAAAGATTTTTAACCCAATTAATTTCCTTTAAAATGAGCCATTGAACAGCTTTCTACGATGTTCCAGTGCCAAGCTATCTGTGGAAAAGAAGAAGAAAAAAAAATAAAAAATATCCCGTTTAGGCAAAAATATCCCAAGCTATCTCTTGAATAACTAGCCTATACTATAATTAACTACTACTACTACTAACAACTCATCGCAGCCCCAAGCCGCCTGAGGCCAATACAGCTACGCACGCTCTTCCTCCATCCCAATCTATTCAAAGCCTCCCTTTTTACACCCACCCACGAAGTTCCCATTTCCTTTAAATCTTTCTTTATGACGTCCTCCCACCCCAGACGGGGACGACCTGCTTTCCGTTTAGCCCTAGATGGTTGGCCCAAAAGAACAATCTTCGGCAATCTGTCATCCTTCATCCTCACATCATGCCCTAACCACCTCAACCTTTCTTTCATTATAGACCTAGAAAGCGGTATTGAACCACATTTTTCGTATAGCCTATTGTTTGAAATACGGTCAGTCAGCCGGGTACCCAGAACAATCCTTAAGCAATTTCTTTGGAAAACATCTAGAAAATCTTCATCCGTTTTTCGGAGCGTCCATGCTTCAGAGCCATATTTGACCACTGTCATCATTGTAGCTTCTAAGATTCTAATCTTGGTTTGCAGACTTATCTTCCTATTCTTCCAGACTTTTTTTTAACTGTGAATAAACACCCTGAGCCTTGGCCATTCTATTTTTAACATCTTCAGTGCTCCCACCATCTTTACTAATAATACTACCAAGGTAAGTGAAGCTGCCCACCTGATCAATCTTTTCATTACCCAACGTCACCTTTTCATCTTCACTTATTCCTAGCCTTAGTGACTAAGTCTTCCTAACATTAATTTTCAAACCAATACCTGCACCCTGAACTCGCAAAACCTCTAAAACTTCATTCATTTTGCTCACACTTTCATCTAGGATGCTTAAATCATCAGCATAATCCAAGTCCAGGAGACTTTTTCCTCCCCATTTGGTTCCTTGGTCTCCCATTGCCTTTCCTGTGCTCCTTAAAACAAAGTCCATCAAAATAGTCCATATAAAGGGGGATAGAACACAACCCTGCTTAACTCCTGATTTAATACAAAACCAGATGCTAACTTTATTTCCTACCTTAACCGCAGTAGTTTTATTCTCGTACATAGTATAGGTAGTATAGGTAAGAGGTCGTTCTTTATTATAAAAAAATTCACATATATTTAGTTATGAGAGGCAGATTGGCCGAGGGGTCCAAGGTGCTGGTGTTAGCCACCAGTCTCTTCGGAGGCGTGGGTTCAAATCTTACCGCTGGTATACGATTATGATTTATGTACAAAAATCGAATATCTTTGAAAGACTGCAGTATGGAAAGACATCAAAAATGCAGTTTTTAATTGAAAAATTTATTCTCTCTTAGAAATAATTTATTTTAGTTACAAAAGATTTTTAACACAATTAATTTCCTTTAAAATGAGCCATTGAACAACTTTTTACGATGTTCCAGTGCCAAGCTATCTCTGGAAAACAAGAAAAAAATATCCCGTTTAGGCAGAATGTTGTAGTAGCTTCCACTTTTCTTGATTTTCAAGCCAATATATTTCCCTTGCTGTTCAAGCCAAGGGACAGAAAGTTTACTATACAGGGGTCTCGGACAAGGTGGCTCTAATGGTGTACTTTTGTTTCGATCTGACTCCTTTTTTAGGAACTATGGGTTTTTATATTTCTTAACATTGGACGTGATCATCTCTTACTATGTTGCTAGCTACCGCTGCAACCCGGATGTTTTGATCTGAATCTTTTTTCAGGAGTTATGGTTTACTTTAACTTTTACTATGGGGCGTGATTGTCTGTTATTAGGTTGCTAACTACCACTGCAACCCGGATACAGGGGTACTGTACAATGTGGTTCTAATAGTGTACATTGATCTGATTTTATTTTTAGGAGTTACGGGTTCTTTATTTTTTACTATAGGGCTTTATCCTCTCTTACTAGGTGTCGTCTTTTAATTTAATTATTCAAGCCAAAGGACGGTAAGTTTGCTATATAGAAGTTTTGGACAAGGCAGTTCTAATAGTGTCCTTTTTGTTTTGATCCGAATCTTTTTTCAGGAGTTATGGGTTACTTTAGTTTTTCCTATGGTGCGTGATCGTGTCTTACTAGTTTGCTAGCTACCGCGGCAACCTGGATAACAAACATGTATGCATGCAGTGGTATGTTATTCCAATGATCGTCTTTTAATGTAAAATTTTCTTGATTTTCAAGCCAATATATTTCCCTTGCTGTTCAAGCCAAATGACAGAAAGTTTCCTATACAGGGGTTTCGGACATGGCAGTTTTAATGATGTACTTTTTGTTATGATTCGACTCCTTTTTTAGGAACTAAGGTTTTTATATTTCTTAACATTGGACGTGATCGTCTCTTACTAGGTTGCTAGCTAACGCAGCAACCCGGATTTTGTATCCAGTAACAAAAACCTAATAAAAATAAAACTAATTTTAAACTTTTCTGGTATTTTTCCAGTTTAAATTACAAGATTAAAATTATTGCTCAGATACAATAAATGATTTGCATATTATAACTTTATCGATTTTGAACTAAAAACATTGGATGTAATCGTCTCTTACTAGGTGGCTAGCTACCGCTACAACCCGGATACTGCTGCATCTTGGATTATATTAAAACCTTAGGATGACCTCAGTAGCAACTGGGGTTCGTTCTATGCTATATGATTACAAACAGGAAAAAGCCTACGGCTTTTTCTTCTTTGAAATAGTAAGAGACGAACCTCAAGCAATAAATTATTCAACTACGTCGAATGGATGCAATGGTTTGCTATTCCAATGATCGTCTTTTAATGTAAACCCGGATTTCAACTTTTCAAAAGATGCCTGTATTATCTTCACTTTTAATTACTATGTGACATGGATTGTCCTTTACTAGGTTTCAGCTTTATCCGATGCTCGAGTCTTTATTATGATAAAAAACAGGACTATTTCTATAAAACTATTTCTATAAACTATTTCTTCGAAATAGTAAGAGACTAACCTCAAACAATCAATTGGCTAACTAATTCCAATGTATGCTTTGACGTGTAATTCCAATGATCGTCTTTTAATGTAATTATCTAGTAGGGTTTCAGACAAGGTAGTTCTAGTGATGTACTTTTGTTTTGATCTGACTCTATTTTTAGGAGTTTTGGGTTTTTATATTTCTTAGCATTGGACTGATCGTCTCTTACTACGTTGCTAGCTACTGCTGCAACCCAAATTCACATATATAGTTATGAGAGGCAGATTAGCCGAGTAGTCCAAGGCGCTGGTGTTAGCCACCAGTCTCTTCGGAGGCGTGGGTTCAAATCTTACCGCTGGTATACGATTATGATTTATGTACAAAAATCAAATATCTTTGAAAAGACTGCAGTATGAAAAGACATCAAAAATGAAGTTTTTAATTGAAAAATTTATTGTCTCTTTGAAAAAAATTATTTTAGTTACAAAAGATTTTTAACCCAATTAATTTCCTTTAAAATGAGCCATTGAACAACTTTCTACGATGTTCCAGTGTCAAGCTATCTGTGGAAAAGAAGAAGAAGAAAAAAAATATCCCGTTATGGCAGAATGTTGTAGTAGCTGCCACTTTTCTTGATTTTCAAGCCAATATATTTCCCTTGCTGTTCAAGCCAAGGGACAGAAAGTTTCCTATACAGGGGTTTCAGACAAGGCAGTTCTAATGGTGTACTTTTTGTTTTGACCTGACTTTTTTTAGGAGTTAGGGGTTTTTATATTTCTTAACATTGGACGTGATCGTCTCTTACTAGGTTGCTAGCTACCGCTGCAACCCGGATAACATAGAAAACTATTAAAATTTTCAGTTAGTAAAGCCTGAAGTTCATTCTTTATTATAAAATAAATTACAAACAGGAAAAAGCCTACGGCTTTTTCTTCTTTGGAATAGTAAGAGACGATCCTCAAATAATCAGGTAGCTAACTAGGTTTATAATTTGTTCTTTAACATAAACTTCATTAATCGGATATTTTAATATATCCTATATGGTCTTGAGGTTGGGATAGCTCTCACCCAGTAGGCTTGAGTTCAATTTCTGTATGGAAAATTTTTACTTATTATGATTTCTTAAGGAACATATAAAATTTCTTTATGTAATAAAAATAATTTGTTTTAATTAAAAAAGTTTTTTAACCCCATTAATTTCCTTCAAAATGAGCCATTGAACAACTGTCTACAATGTTCCAGTGCCATGCTATCTGTTGAATTACTAACCTATACTATAATTAAGTGGCGTATAAAATTTAGTATAGGTAAGAGGTCGTTCTTTATTATAAAAAAATTCACATATATTTAGTTATGAGAGGAAGATTGGCCGAGGGGAGCAAGGCGCTGGTATTAGCCACCAGTCTCTTCGGAGGCGTGGGCTCAAATTTTACCGCTGGTATACGATTATGATTTATGTACAAAAATCGAATATCTTTGAAAGACTGCAGTATGAAAAGACATCAAAAATGCAGTTTTTAATTGAAAAATTCATTCTCTCTTAGAAATAATTAATTTTAGTTAAAAAAGATTTTTAACCCAATTAATATTCTTTAAAATGAGCCATTGAACAACATTCTACGATGTTCCAGTGCCAAGCTATCTCTGGAAAACAAGAAAAAAAATATCCCGTTTAGGCAGAATGTTGTAGTAGCTGCCACTTTTCTTGATTTTCAAGCCAATATATTTCCCTTGCTGTTCAAGCCAAGGGACAGAAAGTCTACTATACAGGGGTCTCAGACAAGGCGGTTCTAATGGTGTACCTTTTGTTTTGATCTTACTCCTTTTTTAGGAGCTATGGGTTTTTATATTTCTTAACATTGGACGTGATCGTCTCTTACTATGTTGCTAGCTACCACTGCAACCCGGATATTATGATCTGAATCTTTTTTCAGGAGTTATGGGTTACTTTAACTATTACTATGGGGCGTAATTGTCTCTTACTAGGTTGCTAACTACCGTTGCAACCCGGATACAGGGGTTCTGTACAATGTGGTTCTAATAGTGTACATTGATCTGATTTATTTTTAGGAGCTACGGGTTCTTTATTTTTTACTATAGGGCCTTATCTTCTCTTACCAGGTGTCGTCTTTTAATGTAATTATTCAAGCAAAAGGACGGTAAGTTTGCTATATAGAAGTTTTGGACAAGGCGGTTCTAATAGTGTCCTTTTTGTTTTGATCTGAATCTTTTTTCAGGAGTTATGGGTTACTTTAGTTTTTCCTATGGTGCGTGATCATCTCTTACTAGGTTGCTAGCTACCGCTGCAACCTGGATAACAAACAAGTAAATATGCAGTGGTATGTTATTCCAATGATCGTCTTTTAATGTAAAATTTTCTTGATTTTAAAGCCAATATATTTCCCTTGCTGTTCAAGCCATATGAAAGAAAGTTTCCTATACAGGAGATTCGGACATGGCGGTTTTAATGGTGTACTTTTTGTTTCCATTTGACTCCTTTTTTAGGAACCAAGGTTTTTATATTTCTTAACATTGGACGTGATCGTCTCTTACTAGGTTGCTAGCTACCGCACCATCCCGGATTTTGTATCAAGTAACAAAAACCTAATAAAAATGAAACTAATTTTAAACTTTTCTGGTATTTTTCCAGTTTAAATTACAAGATTAAAATTATTGCTCAGATGCAAAAAATGTTTTTGCATATTATAACTTTATTGATTCTGAACTAAAAACATTGGATGTAATCGTCTCTTACTAGGTGGCTAGCTACCGCTACAACCCGGATACTGCTGCATCTTGGATTATAGTAAAACCTTAGGATGACCTCAGTAGCAACTGGGGTTCGTTCTATGCTATATGATTACAAACAGAAAAAGCCTACGGCTTTTTCTTCTTTGAAATAGTAAGAGACGAACCTCAAGCAATAAATTATCCAACTAAGTCGAATGGATGCAATGGTTTGCTATTCCAATGATCGTCTTTTAATTTAAACCCAGATTTCAACTTTTCAAAAGATGTCTGTATTATCTTCACTTTTAATCACTATCTGACACGGATTGTCCTTTACTAGGTTTCAGCTTTATCCGATGCTCGAGCTTTTATAATGATAACAAACAGGACTATTTCTATAAAACTGTTTCTATAAACTATTTCTTCGAAATAGTAAGAGACTAACCTCAAACAATCAATTGGCTAACTAATTCCAATGTATGCTTTGACATGTAATTCCAATGATCGTCTTTTAATGAAATTTATTTCCTTTAAAATGAGCCATTGAACAACTTTCTACGATGTTCCAGTGCCAAGCTATCTCTGGAAAACAAGAAAAAAATATCCCGTTTAGGCAGAATGTTGTAGTAGCTGCCACTTTTCTTGATTTTCAAGCCAATATATTTCCGTTGCTTTTCAAGCCAAGGGACAGAAAGTCTACTATACAGGGGTCTCGGACAAGGCAGTTCTAATGGTGTACTTTTTGTTTTGATCTGACTCCTTTTTTAGGAGCTATGGGTTTTTATATTTCTTATCATTGGACGTGATCGTCTCTTACTAGGCTGCTAGCTACCGCTGCAACCCGGATTATCTAGTAGGGTTTCAGACAAGGTAGTTCTAAAGATGTACTTTTGTTTTGATCTGACTCTATTTTTAGGACTTTTGGGTTTTTATATTTCTTAGCATTGGACTGATCGTCTCTTACTAGGTTGCTAGCTACTGCTGCAACCAAAATTCACATTTATAGTTATGAGAGGCAGATTGGCCGAGTGGTCCAAGGCGCTGGTGTTAGCCACCAGTCTTTTCGGAGGCGTGGGTTCGAATCTTACCGCTGGTATACGATTATGATTTATGTACAAAAATCAAATATCTTTGAAAAGACTGCAGTATGAAAAGACATCAAAAATGCAGTTTTTAATTGAAAAATTTACTCTCTCTTGGAAATAATTTTTTTAGTTACAAAATATTTTTAACCCAATTTATTTCCTTTAAAATGAGCCATTGAACAACTTTCTACGATGTTCCAGTGCCAAGCTATCTGTGGAAAAGAAGAAGAAGAAGAAAAAAAATATCCCGTTTAGGCCGAATGTTGTAGTAGCTGCCACTTTTCTTGATTTTCAAGCGAATATATTTCCCTTGCTGTTCAAGCCAAGGGACAGAAAGTTTCCTATACAGGGGTTTCGGTCAAGGTGGTTCTAATGGTGTACTTTTTGTTTTGATCTGACTCTTTTTTAAGGAGTTAGGGGTCTTTATATTTCTTAACATTGGACGTGATCGTCTCTTACTAGGTTGCTAGCTACCGCTGCAACCCGGACTTGGTTTCAGCCATCTCTACAGCCATGATACTGATGGAAATTACATAATTACTAGTTATATTTCACTTAAAATGGGCAAGGTGTCGTTCTTTATTGTGATTCTAGTGGTGTACTTTTTGTTTTGATCTGACTCCATTGTTAGGAACTATGGGTTTTTATATTTCTTAACATTGGACGTTATCGTCTCTTACTAGGTTGCTAGCTAACGCTGCAACCCGGATATGGTCCCATTTGGTCTAGTAGCTAGGATAGTTAACTTTCACTTAAGAGGCCCGGGTTCAATTCCCGGTGTGGGAAAATTTTCAACTCTATAATTTTTGAACATTCGAACCTTTTATAATTTATAATGATGTATAATATAAATACTGTAATCTTCACTATAGTGAAGTTGCCTATGCAAGTTAGTATAGGGAAGAGTTCGATCTTTATTATAACTCTTACTAGGTTGCTAGCTACCGCTGCAACCCGGAAAAGACATCAAAAACGCAGTTTTTTGTGGAAAAATTTATTCTCTTTTAGAAATAATTTATTTTAGTTACTATAGACTTTTAACCCAATTATTTCCTTTAAAATGAGCCATTGAACAACTCTCTACGATGTTCCAGTGCCAAGCTATCTCTGGATACAAAAGAAAAAAAGAAAAAAAAATATCCCGTTTAGGCAGAATGTTGTAGTAGCTGCCACTTTTCTTGATTTTCAAGCCAATATATTTCCCTTGCTGTTCAAGCCAAGAGACAGAAAGTTTACTATACAGGGGCTTCGGACAAGGCGGTTCTAATGGTGTACTTTTGAATTTGATCTGACTCCTTTTTTAGGAACTATGGGTTTTCATATTTCTTAACATTGGACGTGATCGTCTCTTACTAGGTTGCTAGCTACCGCTGCAATCCAGAAAAGACATCAAAAACGCAGTTTTTGGTGGAAAAATTTATTCTCTTTTAGAAATAATTTATTTTAGTTACTATAGGTTTTTAACCCAATTAATTTCCTTTAAAATGAGCCATTGAACAACTCTCTACGATGTTCCAGTGCCAAGCTATCTCTGGATACAAAAGAAAAAAGAGAAAAAAAATATCCCGTTTAGGCAGAATGTTGTAGTAGCTGCCACTTTTCTTGATTTTCAAGCCAATATATTTTCCTTGCTGTTCAAGCCAAGGGACAGAAAGTTTACTATACAGGGGTTTCGGACAAGGCGGTTTTAATGGTGTACTTTTGAATTTGACCTGACTCCTTTTTTAGGAACTATGGGTTTTTATATTTCTTAACATTGGACGTGATCGTCTCTTACTAGGTTGCTAGCTACTGATGCAACCCGGATTTTAATATAAATCTAGTAAATTTATCATTTACTATAGGCAACAATTCGTTCTTTAATATAAACTACTGCTGCAACCTGGATTAACATATATAGTTATGAGAGGCAGCGTGGCCGAGGTGTTCAAGGCGCCGGTGTTAGCCACTAGTCCCTTCAGAGGTGTGTGTTCAAATCTTACTGCTGGTATACGATTATGATTTATGTACAAAAATCAAATATCTTTGAAAAGACTGTAGTATGAAAAGACATCAAAAATGCAGTTTTTAGTGGAAAAATCTATTCTCTTTTATAAATAATTTATTTTAGTTGCAAAAGATTTTTAACCCAGTTAATTTCCTTTAAAATGAGCCATTGAACAACTCTCTACGATGTTCCAGTGCCAATCTATCTGTGGAAAAGAAAAAAAAGAAAAAATATGCCGTTCAGGTAGAACGTTGTAGTAGCCGCCACTTTTCTTGATTTCCAAGACAATATATTTCCACTGCTGTTCAAGACAAATAACAGAAGGTTTACTATGCAGGGTTTTCGGACAAGGCGGTTCTAATGGTGTACTTTTTGTTTTGATTTGACTTTTTTTTTAGGAGTTATGGTTTTTTTTATTTCTTAACATTGGACATGATCGTTTCTTAATAGGTTGCTAGCTACCACTGCAACCCGGATAAATATCTCTTACTAGGTTGCTAGCTACCGCTGCAACCCGGATAAATATAAATACTGCAATATTAACTATAGTTAAGTTGCCTATGCAAGTTAGTACAAGCAAGAGTTAGTTCATCATTATAATGACGTCATATACACCTTAGACCTCTTTTTCTTTTCCCTGTTGCATCAGTTACTATAGATATTCTTCGGTCCTTACTGTACCTCATTAATATCCTTTAAAATGAGCCATTGAACAACTCTCTACGATGTTTCAGCGCCAAGTTATCTGTGGAAATGGAAAAAAAGATGCCATTTAGGCATAATACTAAGGTAGCTGCCAGTTTTCTTTATTTTCAAGACAATATATTTCCCTTACCGTTCAATCCAAGAGAATTTTTCTTAACATTGTAGGTTTCTACCTACCGCTGTATCCCGGATTTGTTTGATATTCAGCCTTCAATAAATCGTATTTATAGTAACGATCCTTTATGTAACTAGCTACCGCTGCAACCCGGATGATGAAGATTTAACTGATGTGTCAAAAGTAAGGTTGCAAGTCGACGATTTTGTTTTGGCCTTATTATAATTGGTATGATAAAATAATAATATGCATATGGTTCATAAATCATACTGTTTTATGGTCCCATATGGTCTAGCGGGTAGGATAGGTGGCTTTCATGTAGCAGGTCCGGGTTTGATTCCCGGTATATAATTTATAATGAACCACATCGATACTTTAAGTAATCTTTATTATAATTTTTAATATATTGACTTTAAATATAACTGTACTAGCCTATACTATAGTTAAGTGGCCTATAAAATTTAGCATAGACAAGAGGTCGTTCTTTACTATAAAAACTCTCCTTGAACTTTTGTTTGGCTGTCTCAATTTTTGCATGTCTATAATCTTCATCATTGAGAAAACACATCTTGCTGTTTCGTTTTGCTCTCTCAATTATTACTTCTCGATACGCCTGGTCGGTTGAATACCTTTGCTTTTTTCTTTTCAAGTTACTATCTCTGTTGTTTGTGTAGTACTGTTTTTTCAACTTGCGTATAGCTTGCTTCGATCTAACCATTATCTAATCAAGAATGAGAGAATTTACATCTTTGTCGTTCTTAAGTAGTAATTATGACGTCACGGCGTAATGATTTTATTGACGTCATGGCGCAATGATATTATTTCATGACGTCTTCAGAAACAACAATATATTTTCGTGTTTTTCTATTCACGTCATAGCTCTAATATAAAACTATGATGACATTCATTATTTATCTATTAGGGTTTCAGACAAGGTAGTTCTAATGATATACTTTTGTTTTGATCTGACTCTATTTTTAGGAGTTTCGGGTTTTTATATTTCTTAGCATGGGACTGATCGTCTCTTACTAGGTTGCTAGCTACTGCTCTAACCCAAATTATAAGAGGCAGCCTGGCCGAGTGGTCCAAGGCACTGGTGTTAGCCACCAGTCTCTTCGGAGGCGTGGGTTCAAATCTTACCGCTGGTATGCGATTATGTTTGAAAGACTACAGTGTGAAAAGACATCGAAAATGCAGTTTTTGGTGGAAAAATTTATTCTCTTTTAGAAATAATTTATTTTAGTTACTATAGATTTTTAACCCAATTAATTTCCTTTAAAATGAGCTATTGAACAACCCTCTACGATGTTCCAGTGCCAAGCTATCTCTGGATACAAAAGAAAAGAGAAAAAAAGACAAAAAAATCCCGTTTAGGCAGAATGTTGTAATAGCTGCCACTTTTCTTGATTTTCAAGCCAATATATTTCCTTTGCTGTTCAAGCCAAGGGGCAGAAAGTTTCCTATACAGGGGTTTCGGACAAGGCGGTTCTAATGGTGTACTTTTTGTTTTGATCTGACTCCTTTTTTAGGAACTATGGGTTTTTATATTTCTTAACATTGGACGTGATCGTCTCTTACTAGGTTGCTAGCTACCGCTGCAACCCGGATGATGATTTCTCAAGGAATATAATTACAATTTCTTAATATAATAAAAATAATTTGTTTTAATTACAAAAGGTTTTTAACCCCATTAATTTCTTTTAAAATGAGCCATTGAACAACTCTCTACGATGTTCCAGTGCCAACCTATCTGTTGAATTACTAACCTATACTATAATTAAGTGGCGTATAAAATTTAGTATAGGCAAGAAGTCGTTCTTTATTATAAAATTTTCGCATGTCTATAATCTTCATCATTGTGATAACGCTCCTTGATCTTTTGTTTGGCTGTCTCAATTTTCGCATGTCTATAATCTTCGTCATTGTGATAACGCTCCTTGATGTTTTGTTTGGTTGTCTCAATTTTCGCATGTCTATAATCTTCATCATTGTGATAACGCTCCTTGATCTGTTGTTTGGCTGTCTCAATTTTCGCATGTCTATAATCTTCATCATTGTGATAACACATCTTGCTGTTTTATTTGATTACTTCTCGATACGCCTGGTCGGTTGAATACCTTTGCTTTTTTCTTTTCAAGATACTATCTCTGTTTTTTTTGTAGTACTATTTTTTTAACTTGCGTGTACCTTGCTTTGATCTAACCATTATGTTATGCATTCATGAATGAGACCATTTACTGTTTTGACATTTCTTATATAGTAATTATGACGTCACGGCGTAAAGATTTTATTTCATGATGACGTTATGGCGCAATGGTATTATTTCATGACGTCTTCAGAAACAACAATATAATTTCGTGTTTTTCTATTCACGTCATAGCTCTAATATAAAACTATGATGACATTCATTATTTATCTAGTAGGGTTTCAGACAAGGTAGTTCTAATGATGTACTTTTGTTTTGATCTGACTCTATTTTTAGGAGTTTTGGGTTTTTATATTTCTTAGCATTGGACTGATCGTCTCTTTCTAGGTTGCTGGCTACTGCTGCAACCCAAATTCACATATATATTTATTTATGAGCGGCAGCCTGGCCGAGTGGTCCCCTGGCCGAGCGGCACCCCTGGAAACGACATATATCAGTAACTATGGGTGAGAGATCGTTCTTTATTTATTATTTTTCAAGCCAAAGGACGGTAAGTTTCCTTTATAGAAGTTTTGGACAAGGCGGTTCTAATAGGGTACTTCTTGTTTTGATCTGAATCTTTTTTCAGGAGTTATGGGTTACTTTAATTTTTACCATGGGGCGTGATCGTCTCCTACTAGTTGCTAGCTACCGCTGCAACCCGGATGTATTCACTATAATGATTACAAACAGGAAACCGCCTACGGTCTTTTCTTCTTTGAAAAAGTAAGAGACGAACCTCAAACAATAAATTATTTGCTAACCAAGTCCAATGTATGCAATGGTTTGGTATTCCACTGATCGTCTTTTAATATATTGGACGTGATCGTCTCTTACTAGGCTGCTAGCTACCACTGCAACCCAGATAGTTCAATTACTATATGCTATAATTCGTTCTTTAATATATTAAAAATTCAATGATCGAGCCTTTATGTAACTAGATCTAGAGATTTCCTTTAGAATGAACCATTGAACAAATCTCTATGATATTCCAGTGCCAAGCTATCTGTGTAAAAGAAGAAGAAGAAGAAAGAAAAAAATATCCCGTTGGTGGAGAATAACGTGGTTAAAGTCAATTTTCTTGATTTTCAAACCAATATATTTTCTTTGTTATTCAAGCCAAAGGGTGGTAAGTTACCTTTCTAGGGGTTTGGACAAGGCGGTTCTAATGGTGTAGTTTTTGTTTTGATCTGACTCTTTTTTTAGGAGTTAGGGGATTTTATACTTCTTAACATTGGACGTGATCGTCTCTTACTAGGTTGCTAGCTACCGCTGCAACCCGGATCTTTACTACAATTACTATAGGTTATATAGTAATGCATAAATATTGCATTCACTTATTACGTCACATATGGTTATCTTTTAATATATTATTACAAACAGGAAAAGCCTACGGCTTTTTCTTCTTTGGAATAGTAAAAGACAAACCTCAAAGAATCAGGAAGCTAACTAAGTCCAATATAAGCCATTGTTTGTTCTTCTAATGATCATGTTTTAATTTGGCGTTTCTTACTAGGTTACTAGCTACCAATGCAACCCGGATATGTAATTAATAGGTTGCTAGCTACCGCTGCAACCTAGATATTCTTATTTCTGCTACTATGGGCTAAGGTTCGTTCTTTACTGTAAATCTCTTACTAGGTTGCTAGCTACCGCTGCAACCCGGAATATATCGGAAGTATATTTAGAAGGAAATAAGTTTTTTATATTTTAAGTACATATTACTCACGGTACAAAAAGTTTACTTTTAGAACCGCCTTGTCCGATACCCCTACATAGGATTTGCTATAATTAACAAAATAAACCATATTACAAAAAGGAAAAAGCCTACGGCTTTTTCTTCTTTGAAATAGTAAGAGACGAATCTTAAAACATCAAGTAGCTAACTAAGTTCAATGTATCTTCTTAATAGGTTGCTAGCTACCGCTGCAACCCGGACTAGGTTTCAGCCATCTCTACAGCCATGATACTGATGGAAATTACATAATCGCTATTTATGTTTCAGTTAATATGGGCTAGGTGTCGTTCTTTATTGTAACTTTTCTTGAGTCGGTGTTCCAGGAATTTGTTCTAAATCATTAGTCTTACAAACACATATACTAATAACCCTAACAGGCTCGTTTTCGCCACAATTGAAAAAACATTGCTTTTCCTTCGCTGTTGATAGGTATGCTTGTATATATATTTTTATTGCTGCTACATAAACTGCAATTGCTCCTTCCAAAATTAATATACGAATTTTCTAAGAAGTACGCCTCCGTATATTCACTGTGTTGTCGAACATTTTCCATTGCATCTATAAACTGTTCCGCAGTTGCCAATCCATACCTTGGAAGCTTTTCATTAAACTGACAACATTTCTTTTGGATATTACTATGAAGCTTTGCCAAAGCATTTCTAGCCGACTTATCAACAGCATCCGCTCTTTCAAAGAGAATTTTAATCTGTAATTTTGAATACTTTTCGTGATCCTGGTAAAACATGCGTAAAATGTTTCTCAATTTACGAAGATCAGCCTGCATTTTTGCCATCTTCTTGTATTTCTGAATGTAATTTTTCCCTTTGTCCTTATGCGTTCTTCGGTACAACCTCGCAGAGAATTTAAGTTTTCCATTATAGATTTTGTCACCCCAGTATCTACCCATTATTCTGGTAGCAACTTTTTTCTTATATATTTTTCGGTAATCTTCATCATTGTGATAACGCTCCTTGATCTTTTGTCTAGCCTGCTCAATTGTTGCTTCTCTATAAAGTTTATCATTGTGATAACGCTCCTTGATCTTTTGTCTAGCCTGCTCAATT
>JAQQPU010003142.1:42159-53701 GCA_029168905.1 Artemia sp. Kazakhstan ARC1039 | reverse complement strand
CTATTAAAAAGGGCACTAGCCCTTTGAATTTTCAATCGAATGAGCCTGTTTTGAAGTCTATACCACAACGCCTTCTATAAAAACCTTATGTACCCCCAGGGCATAACTTAAAACCCTTGCCCTGAGGGTTGTGGGGGAGTGTCCTTCTCAAAAACATATTTTCTATCTGGAAATCAACTACTCTGAACAAAATGGCTATCTCAAAATTTTGATTGGATGTGTTTAGGGGAATGATGGGCGTGGCGGGGGGGGGGCTAGTTGCCCTCCAATCACTTTTGACTATCAAAAAGGGCACTAGAACTCTCAATTTCTAATCGAATGAACCCCTTTTGAAGTTTCTACGACGAACCCTTCCATATGAAGTGCCCTTCTCTAAAGAAAAAAAAATAATGCATAGTACATTGTGCCAACATCGTTCTTATATGCCGTCAGGGCATAACTTAAAACCCTTGCCTAATAAAAAGGGCACTACCCCTTCCAATTTCCAATCAAATGAGATTTTTTTGGAGTTTTTATAACATCACTCTATAAAAACCTTATATGCCCCCAGTGCATAACTTACAACCCTTGCCCTGAGGGCTCTGAGGGGGCTATCATCCTCAAAGACCTAATTTCCTGAACTTTTAACAACGTTGGACAAAATGCATATCTCAAAATTTTGATTGTATGTGTTCGGGGAAATAGTGGGCGTGAGAGGGGGGTTAGTTTCCCTCCAGTTACTTTCAAGTATTAAAAAGAGTACTAGCCCTTTCAGTTTCAAATAGAGTGAGCCCTTTTTGAAGATTTTACGGCAAAACTTTCTATAAAAACTTTATATACCCCCAAAGCAAAACTTACAACCCTTGCCCTGAGGGCTGTGGGGGGAATGTCATCCTCAAAGACGTAATTTCCGGACCTTTCTACTACGTTGAACAAAACATCTATCTCAAAATTTTGATTGGATCTGTTTGGGGAGATGTTGGGCGTTAGAGGAAGATTAGTTGCCCTCCAATCACTTTCGATTATTAAAAAGGCACTAGCCATTTCAATTTCCAATGGAATGAACACTTTTTGAAGTTTCTACGACTACGCTTCTTATGAAAACCTTATATGCCCCAGGTATAACTTACAACACTTGCCCTGAGGGCTATGGGAGGGGGTTGTCTTCCTCAATGACCTAATTTTCAAAGCTTTTAACTTCGTTGAAAACAATGGCTATCTCAAAATTTTGATTCGATGTGTTTTGGGAAAGGTGGGCGTGAGGGGGGCGTTGCCCTCCAATCACTTTTGACTATTAAGAAGGGCACTAGCCCTTTTACTTTCCAGTCGATTGACCCTTTTTGAAGTTTCTACGACAAAGCTTTCTATAAAAACCCTACATGTCCCCAGGGTATTACCTACAACCCTTGCCCTGAGGGCTGTTGGAGGAATGTCCTCCTCAAAAACATAATTTCTATTTGGAAATCAACTACGATGAAAAAAATGGTTATCTCAAAATTTTGATTGGATGTGTTTGGGGAAATGGTGGGCGTGGAAGGGGTGTTAGTTGCCTTCCGATCACTTTCGACTATTAAAAATGGCACTAGCCATTCCAATTTCCAATCGAATGAGTCCTTTACAAAGTTTCTACGACAACTCTTTCGATAGGAAGTGCCCTGGTCTAGAAAAAAAAAATAATAAACAATACAGGTTCGAATAAACGATTTGAACCTGGCACCCGATTAATGTAAAAATAACTAACTATATATGGAAGTATTTTCTTTAAAAATGGAGCTTCCTGGTGTTCCTTAATTCCTTAAGACGTATATGATTGTGTAAGTTACTACTTAACTAATTCAAAGAAGTGAATCTCATTCGAACTTGATCGGCAAACGCAGCAGTTTTACCAACTCCTGTCGTGATTTTACAGATGGTGCCACAATTTTACATTTGGTAAAATAAAAATAGTGACATGATATATACCAGAATTTGAATCTCGGTTGGTAAATGCAGCGGTCTTACCGACTCGTGAAGTGATTTTACGTATTGTATTCGAAACCGAAATTATGCTAACTTTTGACAAAAACAGTGGTAAAAATGACCAGTCAGTAGATAAAATCTCTTGTCTCCCCCCACCCAAACATTTTGGCTACTAACACCCCTGATAAGGGTTAAACCATATTTTGATAAAAAATATTATTGGAAGCTCCACCTTATGCACAATGAGTTACACTCATGTCATTCATTTATTTAATGGCTATTACTGGCGAATGAGCTGCTATCCCGACTTCAGATGCCCTTGAAGCCCAAAATTAGCAAACTGCTACCGGGTAAGCCTATATTGCGTATTTCGGCATTGAGATTGTGGTTGCTGATCGAAGCATTTTTAGATTAAATTTGCAAAATAATATTCGTATATATTATCAATAGGGACATATACGGTTGACCGAAATGGAATTACTGTGTCAGGATTGTCGTCTGGGGGAGCTATGGCTGTTCAGCTTCATGTTGCCTTCTCTGAATTATTCACCGGAGTAGGTGTATTTGCTGGAAGTAAGTGTTTTTGTTTTGTCTTTCATGGATCTTTTCCTTTTTCCTTTTTTTTCCTCTTTTTTTTCATGGTTCTTTTTTTCATTTTTCTTTTATTATGTTTCTGATTCCTTGTAAACATTTCAAGCTTGATGACTCCAAGAGTGATACTTAATGTCAGCAAAAATAAATGTGGAGAATGAATAGCAGCAGTTTAGGCTAAATAGAAATTGAGCCTTAATTCTAGGGCGTTAGTATGAAGTCAGTTCAGAATATCAATCATTCTTCATTTTACCTATCCTAGAAAATTGTAAAAATCATTGCTAACATTTGTTTTTCCCTTGGAGCTCAACTTGTTGGTAGCTAAACTGAAAAACAAACTAAAAAAAACACAACATCATAAAATACACAATAGAATAGACACTAGAATACGGTAAAATATGTTGCTGAAAGGAAAAATACACAAAAACAGACAAACCTGTTCAACATTTTGAAGAAAAATGTACGCTATAAAGCAATAAAAAGACTAATTAACGAAAAAAACACAAAAAATAAAGAAATCATAAAATAAAAAGAACACCTGATCAATCAGACCTAATCTGATCATAAAGAAATAAAAGTATTGACTAACGGCGAGAGTATAAAAGTTAAAAATGTTCATAGTTCATTTAAAAGAAAGTGAAGATTGAGATTCTAATTTAGATAAGATTGAGATTCAAAATTAGATACAGTTTCAAAGTCGAATTGACCGAAAAAAGGGGGTTCTTTGCAAAACCATAAACTGCCATGAAGGATATATGGAATTCATGAATGATTAAAACATAGTAACCTGACAATGGACATGTAGCGAAATGAGCTCTATTGTATGCTGGGTAAGCTAAACTTGTGTTTTTTCGTCTTTTTTTTAACGATTCTATGCTGGAATGACGATTTTTTGGCCTGCATGAATGAATAAATATTCAACTAATCAGGCATAAAAATGGACTCTTAGACGAAGGAAAAAACCTTTTTGAGCAGGGTTGCAATTAGTCTGCAACCCTCCTGCAAACCAACTTGGTTTACAGTTGCAATCTGTAAACCGACTTTCAGATAGATTAGAAACTATATTAGAAGCTTAATTTCCATCATTAATAAAAATAAGAAAGGAAAGACTGATCTTTTAGGAAAGTGGCCCTGCAGACACCTGCAGAAGCTACTAGTTACAAAATACTTGGTAGAAGAATTAGCAGCACACATTCTTTCTATACGGTTGCCGGCAGTATTCTATTGATGTAGTAGAGAGAGTGCCTCAAATTTCCTGGAAGAAATGAGCTTCAGTAATTGTAGTTTATATTTGATGTAAGTTTCCTCGTAATCCTGGATCTTTGTGCAAAATTATGTCTTCCTTAAAAACCACAAAGAACTTGAAAAAAGTTGTTTGTATTGCATGCAACTAACTAAACCATCAATACTCCAACTCCAGTAGACCAAACTGAATAGATGCCACTTTTGGTTCGTGTTTTTTGAGGCAAATGACGCAAATTATTCATTGAAATTTTGAGTCTACGCTCTCGTTTTGGTTTTGCAGCGGAAAAATACCTGTTAATGTCTGTTAACGTTAAGAAATTAACGTTAAAAATGTTAAACGTTAAAAATTACTTTAAAAATGTTTAAAAATACCTGTTATCTGTTAACATCTGCAGGTGGCAACTAATCTGTTTACATTCTCACTGCTAAGTACTGCTGGCCATTCAAAGAACTTTTAAGTCAACAAAAATAATGACATACATTCATCACTATAAGCCTGGAGAGTCGTCTCCACCTTGTTCTTCCATGGATGATTTCAAAGTAGAGGCTATAAAAACCAGGCAAATGAAAAGTAGTCTGGTAATTCTCTGATCCCAAAAAAATCAGGCCCTAAGAAAACTTAAACTCGAGAAGAAAAATGAATATTGGAGAGAAAAATGTTTTTCAATTAGTGTGGCAGATCCCTTGGTGGGATTTATTCTAGTAACGAATAATGCAGTTGGAACAAGATCAGAGGAAGAGATTACATCAAAAAGCGAACTATATGCATCATCAGATCCAAAGTTTATCAGGTTATAGTCAAAATACAAAAGAAATAAACGTGGTCTTAGTAAGAATCACCTTTACATGACAGTTAAGAAAAGATATTACGAAAAAGATCAATAGAAAAGGGAGGAGGTTGCTTATAAAAATGGTAAACTCTATCGCACTTCAAAGTCTCAACCTGTACATCTGTTGTCAATAAATATGCGCTTGTTTTGTTTGATATTAGATTGATTTGATATTTGGATTGAATGGGTCTGAGGTCGAGTCTTTTAGTAAACGATTAGAAAAAAACTTCTTCCTGACGGAACATATTTGACCATATGGTGAATATTATTTATCTTAACTAGTCTAAATTAGCCAAAGAAACATGTCTCATTTTGAAAGGGTCTGATCTGAGCTAAAATTCGATATTAGATAAATCTTGGTAGCATTGAAATCTCGGTATTAACTTATTCTAACTGTGAAAGAAAGAAAAAAAGATGCCGTATATGCAGAATATTGTGGTTGCAGCCACTTTTCTTGATTTTCAAGCCAATATATTTTCCTTTTTTTTTGAAGCCAAGGGGCAGTTAGCTTCCTATATAGGGCTATTAGACAATGCGGTTCTAACAGTGTACTTTGTTTTTTGATCTGATTCTAGTTTTAGGAGTTATGGTCTATTTTAATTTTTACTATGGGGCGTGATCGTCTTTTACTAGGCTGCTAGCTACCGCTGCAACCCGGATTCCCGGTCGGGGAGAACTTTTAATATATTGAATTTAAAGCAATGTCTTTCAAATTTCAAATTTAAAAAAGGAATTTTAGTTATTTAAGTTACTATGGGCAAGAGTTCGTTATTTATTATAATTTTAATTAAGAAAGCTCTTTAACCCCATCAATTTACTTTAAAATGAGCCGTTAAGCAGCTACGATAATCCAGTACCCCGCTATCTGAGGAAAAGAAGAAGAAAAAAGATGACGTGTATGCCGAATATCGTGGTTTCAGCCACTGTTCTTGATTTTCAAGCCAGTTTATTTCCCTTGTTGTTCAAGCCAAGGGACTATCAGTTTCCTTTAAAGGGGTTTTTGGCAAGGCGATTCTAATGGTGTACTTCATTTTTGATCTGATTCGAGTTTACGAAGCTATGACCTATTTAATTTCTTACTATGGGGTGTGATCATCTCTTACTAGGTTTCTAGCTACCGCCGCAACCCATTTTGTGATCCGACTATTTTTAGGAGCTATGGGTTATTTTAGTTTTTACTATGGGGAGTGATCGTCTCTTACTAGGTTGCTAGCTACTGCTGCAACCCGGATGGCTAGCTACCACTGCAACCCGGATTAAAAAGAGGGAAAAGCCTATGGATTTTTCTTATTTGGAGTAATAAGAGACGATCTTAAGGAAATGAGGCTTCAAGCTAAATCCAATATGTGCCATGGTTTGTTCTTTACTAAATTTCAGCCCTCTCTACAGCCATGATACAGATGCAACTTACATAATCCCCGTTTATAATTAACCAGACCGATTCCTTATACAATTTTTTTAGTGTATTAACAAATTTATTATCATGTCTTATATGTAACTTATTTTTTATAAGTCTCAGATGGTACAGTGATATGCATACCCACTTGTCACGTGGGTGACCGGGGTTCGATTCCCCGTTGAAAGGAGTTTTTAATATATTAATTTTAAACATAATGTACAAGCCTATACTTTAGTTAAGTTGCCTAAACAAGTTAGTATAGGCAAGAGTTCGTTCCTTGTTATAAATTATATCCACTGAAATTTACATAGTCCTATTTACAATGAACTGTATCTATCTTTTATGTAATGCATTAAACATTTTAGTTAGTATAGGCTAGAGTTAGTTCTTTATTATATGTAGTGGTAAGGATAGCTGGCTCTCACCCAGTTGGCCCGAGTTTGATTCCCGGTAAGGAAAATTTTTACCTATGATGATTTCTTAAGGAAAGTAATTAAAATAAATTTGTGTTATACTATCTTATCTAAAGATAAGTGTGTGTTGCATTATATTCTATTTAATGATTCCTTATAACACTTCAGTTACCTTGACTAGAGTTTGTTCTCTAATGTAAATATAGTAAAATATTTTGATCCTTTACGTAGTTTTAATATAATTTATCCATATCTGAAGTTGCTCTTTACATTAAACATTTCCGTTAGAATAAGCTAGAGTTCGTTCTTTGTTATAACAAGCCGGATTATTCTTTACTAGGTTTTGGCTATATGCACAGAAAGTTACGTAGTAAACATACTAAACATTTCAGTTAGCAGAGGCTACAGTTTGTTCTTTATTATAATTAATTAAAAAGTAATTATATATTGCTCATATATAAGGTTTTTATCAAAGAGGTAATCGTATAGACTTTGAAAAAAGTCTCATTCGGTTTAAATTGAAAGTTCTAGATCCGTTTTTTAAAGTCAAGAATATTCGGACAGTAAGCACCCCTCCCCCCATGCCATAAAAACTTGAAACTTTTTGCAATCAAAAACAAACAAAAATTAATTTAAAAAAACTTTCCGAAAAATAAGTTTTTCAAAGAAAAGTAAAGGCCATTTTAAACTTAAGCTCAGGAGATACAAATATCTGTTAAAATTCAAACTCAAAACGACCAGAAATTACGCAAATGAATAGAAAGCGCCTATGACGCAGTAGGTTTTAGGCTTCTGCAGTGAGACGATACCCAAACTCTTGTTTGTAGTTATTTTTATTCGATTCAAACTTGATTTGCATATTTAATTTAAGTTTCACTCGTTTTAAGATTTATTTATTCATTTACATTGATTTATATTATATGTTTGTTTGCATTGATTGTTTATTTAATTTCTGTTCGTTTTAAGTTTCATTTATACTTTAATAGCAAAACATTTGTTTTCGTTTTAAGCTTGATTTTCATATTCAATCTAAGCATTACTCGCTTTAAGATCTATTTATTCATTTATATTATTACTCGTTGTATGTTTTTTGCTATGATTTTTTATTTAATATCTGTTCGTTTTGGGTTTCATTTATTCTTTAATAGTTATTTCTGGTCGTTTTGAGTTTGAATTTTAACAGGTATTTGTATCTCCTGAGCTTAAGTTTAAAATGGCCTTTACTTTTCTTTGAAAAACTTATTTTTCGGAAAGTTTTTTTTTAATTAATTTTTGTTTGTTTTTTATTGCAAAAATTCTCAAGTTTTTATGGCATGGGGGGGGTGCTTACTGTCCAATTATTCTTGACTTTAAAAAACGGATCTAGAACTTTCAATTTAAATCGAATGAGACTTTTTTCAAAGTCTATACGATTACCTCTTTGATAAAAACCTTATATATGAACAATAGACAGCTTGCATAACTTGTGGACAGCAATTGACAACAACGAATGGATGGAAAAAATAGCTCCAATAAGGGGGTTTAGACCATTTCACTTGCTGACACAAAGGGATCACGACTGTTTGGGATTGACCTCAATAGGAATTTGTGTGTCAAAGCAATTTTGCATCTATCACAGAGTATGTATCTAACCTTATAATTGGATAATTGTAATAGATTTCCTATGTGTTCTTCCCATACAAAACCCCTTCCCATAAGTTATAAGCCCCCCTTAATAAGTTATGCCCCAGGGCATAACTTACAACGTCTACCCCTGGGCCCTGGTGGGCTGTGTCGACACCGGAGTTTTTTGTTATCAGAGCTTTGAACTATTTTAACAAAATGTCTATCTCAAAATTTTTATCTGATGCATTTAGGGCGTGGAGGAGGGGGAGGGGCTAGTTACCCTTAAATCTCTTTTGACTCTTAAAAAGTGAACAATAACTTTCAATTTTCAATCAAATGAGCCCTCTCTAAAGTTTATACGAGCATCTCTTCCATAACAAATAATATGAAGGATTAGGAGAATCCTTAAATTACAAACCTTGCCCTGAGTGCTTTGGGGGAGTTGTAATCCTCAAAGACCTAATTTCCAGAACTTAAAACTACGTTTAATAAAAGGGCTGTCTAAAAATTTTGATTGGATGTGTTTGGGGAAAAGGTGGGCCTAAGAGGGGGGTTAGTTGCCCTCAAATCACGTTCGACTATTAAAAAGGGCACTAGCTCTGGAATTTCCAATCGAATGAGCCTTTTTTTAAGTTTCTACGACACCGCCTTCTATAAAAACCTTATATGCCCCCAGGGCATAACTTAAAACCCTTGCCCTGAGGGTTGTGGGGGAGTATCCTCCTCAAAAATGTATTTTCTATGTGGAAATCAACTACACTGAACAAAATGGCTATCTCCTATCATTTTTGACTATTAAAAAAGACACTAGAACTCTCAATTTCCAATCGAAGGAGCCCCCTTTGAAGCTTCTACGACGACCCCTTCCATATGAATTGCCTCTGGGAAAAAAAATTAAAAAATAAATAATAAAACAGTGGAGCCGTAAGGCCTTTACTATAAGCAACGCTACAGCGTTGCCTCTGATTAGCGATCCTGAACAAAAAACCTAAAATTAATTGAAAATTGAATTTTTTTTTATGGAAATACACATTAAATGACGTCGGGTAGTTAGATCCTAACAAAAAATAAAATTAATTTTTAAATTTTCAGACATTTTTCTAGTTTTAATTAAAAAATTAAAATTATTGCTCAGATACCATGAATGTTTTTGCAAGATAAGCGTGTATAAATATTGCATTCACTTATTACCTCATATATGGTTATTACCTATTACGATTATAAAGTCATTCATCAAGCTTTCACATGAAAATGCAGTTTTTTATCAAAATTGATTCTATTTTAAAAACTATTTTATTTTTAATTACAAAAGGCACAAGATGTAGCAATTTCCTTTAAAATGAGCCAATATAAAACTCTTTACGATTTTCCAGTGCCCAGCTAGCTGAGGAGGAAAAATATAGAAAGAAAAAAAGCTGCTGTATATGCAGAACATCGTGGTTTCCGCCAGGATTTTCAAGCTGGTATAATTTCCTTGTTGTCCAAGCTAAGAGACGAAAATTTTATATACAGGAGTTTTGAATAAGGCGGTTCTAATAGTGTACTTCTTATTTTGATCTGACTCTATTTTTAGAAGTTATGGGTTATTTTAGTTTTTACTATGGGGCGTGATCATATCTTTCTAGGTTGCTAGCTACCACTGCAGCCCAGATTAACGAGTTTATTATGATTTCTTATATGTAATTTATTTTTCATAAGTCTTCGATGGTACAATTGTAAGCATACTAGTGGTTAGGATAGCTGGCATTCATCAAGATTGGCAATAAAAATGCAGTTTTCAGTGGAATTTAAATAATAAAGTTTTTTTAATTTAATTAAATATTGATTTTTAATTGCAAAGGCAGTAGAACTTTTAATTAACGTTTGAATAATCCCTCTTGCGACATTCTAGGACCTCTTGGTCTATACGATTACCCCTGGAGAAAAGAAAAACAAACAAAGAAATAAATACGCATCCGTTATCTTTCTTCTGGCAAAAAATACAAAATTCCAGATTTTTGCCGAAAGGATCTTGAAACCTCTACAGCAAGATTCTTTGATATAATGAATCTGATGGTGTGATTTTCATTAAGATCCTATGACTTTTAGGGTTTGTTTCCCCCTTTTTTCGAAAATAAAGCAAATATTCTCAGGCTCGTAAATTTTGATGTGTAAGGCTAAACCTAATAAAACTTATATCTTTAAAATCAGCATAAAAATTTGATTCTTTTGATGTATCTATTGGTACCGAAAATCCGTCTTTTAGAGTTTCAGTTACTATTTAGCTGGGTCGCTCTTATTATACAGATCGCTACCACGAACTGCTTGATACCTCAAGCCCATCCTAAAAGGCATTTTAGGGTAATTTTTATACCCAAGCATATAAGCAAATTCCTCGAAAATTAAAGAAACTTTTCCACCAGGAAAGTTTGATCAAAACCACAAACAAGTTCTAATACTACATTTGCTGAAAATGACGCAAAAAACATGATTGTTAAAAAAAAAATGTTTACTTGTAAAAAACAGAAAATAACACATATTCTGATCGAAACATTTTCTTAAACGTCCTCAGTACAAGGATAAGCCAAAATTTAAAATAGAATACAATACTCAAAACAAAATAAATTCACCCCTTTTCCTAACAAAAAAGGGTCCCTTGATAGTTTATCTGTAATATCTCGAGAACAGGTTGGGAGATGGAGTTGAAACTATCAGTTTGATTTGAAAGGAGAAATTTTTTGATGTTTGGGGGAGGGAGAACGAGAGTGGCTAGAACATTTTCCATTTGATAAACTTAAATTTTTTGAAGAAAGGTAAATCACGAAACACCATATGTTGCCAAGCTGCCATATGGTGCCATATGGTGCCAGGTCATTAAAATATCAGATTTATAATATCGTAGGAATAGCGTTTGCCTTGCGTTTTCCTCCTATAGTCTTCAGAGCAAGAAGGAAGTTTGGTAATTGGAATGCTGATCAATTGTGATTCAGATTGAGGCTGAACTTGAAATATGCTAAAAAAATTGTTTGTGGTTTTGATTTTTGTCCTATACATCATTTTCTTCCAGCAGCATCGCTTTTCTCCTTATTAAAAGACAACATGCTGTAAATAGGAACAGGTGAAAACAAATTTTCACAAAAAAATATTGAAAATACTTAAATATGGTCTGCTTATTTATATCTTCAAGGAATGGTGATTAAGATATATGAAAAGTAAAAATTTTGGATTCAATTTGCTTATACTTACGTCCAACTGTTCTCTTTGCTCTATTTTTTTGTCAATAAAAATTATAAAACTATAAAATGATTATAACCATTAGATTATTTATTTGAAATTTAAAGCCACTAAAATTTTTGGACCCGCGACAAGTTCCCCCTGTTGCCCTTTGAAACCACCCTTGTGTCAAATTTCGAATTATATTGAAGTAAATGACCTTGGTGAACACCTAAGGACAGTCGTTAAAACCCCAGGAATCTCCCAAAAAATTATGATAACCTGTCTGTGATATAATGCCATTAGGACAATGTAATTCAAATAGTACC
>JAQQPU010003142.1:0-29066 GCA_029168905.1 Artemia sp. Kazakhstan ARC1039 | reverse complement strand
ATTTAAGTTTCACTCGTTTTAAGATTTATTTATTCATTTACATTAATATATATTGTATGTTTGTTCGCATTGATTGTTATTTAATTTCTGTTCGTTTTAAGTTTCATTTATACTTTAATAGCAAAATATTTGTTTTCGTTTTAAGCTTGATTTTCATATTCAATCTAAGCATTACTCGCTTTAAGATCTATTTATTCATTTATATTATTACTTGTTGTATGTTTTTTGCTATGATTGTTTATTTAATTTCTGTTCGTTTCGGGTTTCATTTATTCTTTAATAGTAATTTCTGGTCGTTTTGAGTTTGAATTTTAACAAGCATTTGTATCTCTTGACCTTAAGTTTAAAATGGCCTTTACTTTTCTTTGAAAAACTTATTTTTCGGAATTTTTTTTTAATTTAATTTTTGTTCGTTTTTCTGCCGGGTGAATTTTTCTTAGGCTAAGTAATAAACTAAGTAAGCTATAAAAATAATGAGAAAATCAAAGGGTTCCGCCGTGGAATTTTACGATCGCATCATCTGAGCCGTTATAGCTTATCTCGTGCCGTTGAGGGCTGCACCAGCTGTAATGGGGGGGGGGGGAATAGATAAATGGGTGACCCTGCCACTCGCTGAACGTGAGAAAATAAAATACGTAACTATGTAATTGTAATCTCTTTTCCTTGAGCATCTGGAAATCAGTTACCTCTAATGTAATGTAGAAATCAGATTTCTTAGGGAAAGTTACCTGTGGATACCTACGAACTAGTTACCTGCTGTGCGATTAGATACAGACATATAAATAAAACAAATACAAATAGAAAAGCAATGGTTTTATTGAGACTTACATTTAGGTGTACAACAGTGCTTCACTTCAACTGACGACAAAAGTGGCTGAGATAACAATAATGACCAAATCTCTACAATGACTGCGTCATAATGATAATTCTGACAAATTAACCGAAAAGATTATGACAACTCAATGCCAATAATAATAATTCTGATCTAAGAATGCTCGCATCAAAATGCCTCCATAATAATAATAATAATAATGACTGAATTGCAATGCCTGAATGCCTCAAAAAACACTTTTCTTCACTATATCAAACTAATCCTGCTTCTGCGCCCTGAGAGCTATTTCACGATTGGCCGAGGTCCTTTGGAGGGGGCCGCTACCTTGTTATTATGTTTACCAACTCACTTCATTATGCTAACCCTTCATCCAATAATTTGTTTTCAATATTTTCGATGATTTAAACATTGATACTGCTCTTATAACTTAAGCTTTCTGAGAAACTTTGTATCTAGCATTTTTCTTATTACCAAATATCTTAGAGAAATTCAAAACCGAATAGCGTCGTTGTTTGGCTGGGGCTAAAACGCAGTTTCTCTTTTTGCTGATTAAGAATTTAGACTCTTGGAAACGGGATTTGAACTTAATTAGAGGAAGTTTAATTTATGGCGGGATTATCTTTAGAAAGAAAGAATTTTATTGTTTTTTGTATTTTAAATATATCACATATTTCTCACGGTACATAATACCCTTCCCATTATTTTATGACCTCCCGTCATTAGGACTTGCTTGCCCTTGGGTTTTTGAAATATTCGCGATTTATTTACTATTGGTCCTACGTAATTTCAATTGACATTGTATTATTTTATACTTTTATATAAGCTTAATCAGGAGTGCTAAAAATTTTTTCTATTACTTTTATTATTTTATTATACATCCCTATCTAAAGCTCATCTACCGGACTGAGATTATTTTTGGTTCTAGCCTAGCTACTATACTAAAGATTTTTTTTTACATCTAACACTGATGACTTTTACATTTCCAACAAGGTTGAGGCTATTCTACTTTTACTATGAGTTTTTTTTGAAAATTCACCTTTTACAAGTTTTTATCCTTTGCTAACTATAAGATAATTAAGCTTCCTATCTACGCTAGATCAAATGAATAGCACTAAAACGCTACACATAATTCTATCCGAACATCTAACACTACATATAAGAACGATTTAAAACACACAATATAATGTTTACCACGTTCACTGGTAAACATTAGAACACTTTCACTGGGAATGTTTCCTATGTGATATTAATGATAGGATATTGGAATGTTTAAGTTATCGAAGCTATTAAAATATAACATATGCAAATTCACACCTATTTCATCACCATTCAGGTCTTTTAGCGTACTCACTCCTTCTGTTATAAATTATGGTCGTTCACTCTTTTCGTCTTGTGCAAAAAAAATTTTAAACACTTACAATAGCTTCTTCACAGAATACTTCGAGTATGGTTTTGTTAATCTTGGACGAAACGCTTTCTTTAATTGTCAAACGGGAAATGATACTCCCAGGTACAGGTGTGAGGAATTTTGATATCAGAGTTCATTCTCACCTGCAGTTTTTTGGATAGTTCATAAGGTGCCTTATCGTTAAGGGGTTGAACACTGGGACTGTTGAGACTTGGGACTTGATCTATGATCAACACAGTCCGGATCGGGTTGATTTTCTTCTCAGCATATCGTTCTTGGGATATTTTAAAGTAAATAGAGAATGTAATTCTCGTATAAAATTGTTCGTTTGTGCACTTAGAGATTACAGTTCTCTTATAAAATTGTTCGTGCCTGGCTTGCGTCTATTAACTTTTGCGGTGATTCTTTGGTTAATCACAGGGGAATTGATGTTTGGATTTGGAATGGGTCGACATCAAACTTTAGTGACTCCTTCGACATATTGTCTTTAACTTGTGGGAGGGGTATATTGTCACTGAGGGGTTATTCACTAAGGTTAATTTTGGTTTCTGTAATTCAATGGCTGGTTTCCAGGTCCATTTTTCAGAAATTATCTCGTAACATTTATGGGATAACAGAGATATGAACTTTTCACATTTGATAGAGGTGATAGGATGGATTCCGAAAAATGGTCGAAAGGGATTCGACGCGTGAATCTGCGACACATAAATAATTTTTGGGATCATCAAATATCATAACTATACAGTCGTATGGTACATGGGTCCATAATGACTATCAAGGGTGATATTTATGTACTCATATCTTGTACTGGTCGATGGGGTTCTCGGGATTTATGTGTTTATATAGTTCGATAATGCACTGGAGACTGAGATTCAAATATAGTGTTACCTGATACGTAATATGGTTCGTGGTCGAGGAAACAACGATCAAAGATAACTATAATTTTTGTAAACGAAGCTGGGATGAAAATTGCCTGGAGGTTATGGTGAGTACTCTTCGTTGGTTGAGGTATGATGAAAATAGATGATATTACGTTGTATCTGCACTGGACAACTCATTGTAATGATTGATTTCCAATATGTCAATCCACTTCCTGTAATAAAAATAACGAGGCAGAATCACACGTTCTTTAAAATCAAGTAGTCTTAATACATAATAAACAATACGATTAGGTGCATTTTAGGGTGAATGTTACCCTACAAGAAAATATTAAATAGATACACTAATATTACTACGTAAATATTGATTTTAATAAAACGACATTATTATCATGTTGGTTTCAGATATATAGAATTCCCATTGGGAAATCTGAAACAGAGATTTCTTCTAATTTGTTTTGAGAAAGGAAACGACGATACAAGGCTTATTTAATTCTTCAACACTTATTTAATTCTTCCTTAGATTTAAAACAATCCTTTAAACATAAGTTACTCTACATTGTTAAATTTGAGGTCTCAGTTTACAACATATTTCATGCCTTCATTGTTCACGAACGTCCGTGCTGTTTAAGAAACGCATGTTGCAGCGTCGTAGCCACACGGTTTTACGTAAACGACACTTTACAATGAGAGAACAAGACATAGCAAGGACGATTGGAGACCTCTATACCCACTCGTTTTCTAATGTCTTCCCTTTTTATTGGCTTAGACGTTCTCATGGGGTTCCGGGTTTAACTTCTGCATTTCAGCCGTTTCCCCGTGTTCTTCCTTCGGGTTTTGCCTCCTTAGTCTCAGGATTTTTCCATAATTAAAAGTCAGTAAGATTCTCATGGTCACGGAAATCGCGAACACGAAATATACGGTCAGTAGTATGTTCCACCAAAAATTGGTTGAGAATAATCCGTATCTATCATCCACGTAGGTTGATCTTTTGTCTTCATTTGTAAATAGGGGAATCTGGGAGTCTAATGCTTCTCTTGTTTTTGTAAGCCTTAATGTCCCTTTATTTTTTTCTATTTTGGACCATAACGAGGTTTTCATTTCCTCACTTTCTATATTGGGAACACTGTACGACAGGTTAATTGGCTTGAAATTGATTATTTTGGGACTTATTATATTTGCGCTCGTGGTAATTAACGACGTTCGAACAGTTGACTCTTTAGTTACAAGTCGACATCCTTGTTTTATGGTTAACGTACCCACATCTTGTAACAGTAATTCTGTCCTGTAACTTGGATTTATTCTTTCTGTATTGTTATAGCAAGACAAAGTTCCAACAGTTTCTCTTGGAACAGAAAATAACCAAAGATCATTTCTAAGGTGTATGAATATTTCTCGTTTAGTACTTCCTATCAAGGCTTCTTTCAGCTGGACTGGATACATCGTACTGGAATGGTACGGGTAGACTTTTTATATTAAAGGAAATTATTCGAATTAATTATATGCAATGTGACTTTTTAATTAGAATTCGTTTTCGGGAACTGATATATGTTGAACAGACGGTTTCAGACGGTTTTGATTCGTGCGAAGCCTTGATATATGTTGAACAAAATTTTTCTACTGCATTTTTATAATTGTATTACTTTTACTTGTGAGCTAAGAGTTTTTAAATTATTATTCCTTTATGACGCCTATCCATTAAAATATTTTTTTTGTATTTTTAAGGGTATTTTAATTTCTCCAGTTTCTTAACCGTTCTACCTGACTGTGTCGTTACTTTTTCTTCTGTTTCTTGCGGTTTTTTGTTTTTAGGTTTTTCTAGCGATATAAGATCAAATTTCTTGTATTGTTTTTTCAAAAATTCTTGCCCTTTTATTTTGTTTCTTTCGCGTGCGCGGCCGCTGAAGTCGGTTTTGAATTTCCTGTTTCTTTAACTACTATATGGTCTGATTCGCTGTCAGACTCTTCGGAACTGGTTTCCGATGATTCCGCATTAGAACTTTTAGAGGTGGCACTTCACTTTTTTTAGGTATCACCTGCCCTTCCTTCGTAAATTTCTACTCCTCTGGAAGTAGAAGGTTTATTCTCTAAGTCCTCGCTTTGAGTTTTCAACTTGGGAGATTTGAAAGATTCTTGAGAGCTTGAGAGGAATCAAAAGTTTTTGCGGGGTTCCGCCATTGTTTAAATGCCATGTCTTCAGGGGGATGGGGCATTCTTTGCACTAATGTTTCCCTCCATGAAGTCCACTGTTTAGGCTTGACCTTGGACACAGTTATATCATGATATTGTCCTTTCTGGTCATCCTTGGGAGTTTGATTCCTAGGCAAGGTACTTTGACTCTTTTTTATTGGGATATTTATTAAATCCATAGCTTCTCGCAGATTTGTTTTAATTGAATCTTTCGGAGGAGTTTTCTTTACAGTAATACCCGGAGTTTCGACAGCTCTATTCAGTTCCTTCTGTAATGACAAGGGTCTCTCAATTGGTGTTCCGGGGGAAACCATATCGTCTGGAAATCTTTTGGGGGGACAAGAGGTCGAATTTCTATCAGGGAAAAATTGGGTTTTTGCAGATATCGTATAATCCAATTCTCCTGCGCTCTCCGATGATGAACTTCTTGGATCTTTTGGCATTTTTATTCTTAATGGTATTAGGGATTTTCTCTTGGGAATAACTAGATTTTTCATAGCTAAAAATTATTCAAAGTTTTCCTCGTCACTATCATTCTCGAAATAGTCTTGCTTGAAATTAAAGGGTTTTAGCTCTGCCAACCTTGATTTAGGGGGCTCATTTTCTGCATCTGACGAATCGGTAGATGGGGGACGCGATACCCATCTTTCTGGAAATTTGGCTGTTTTTATTCGGCTAACATGCACCTTTTAAGTTCTTCCACTATCGGGGTTCAGCATTTTAAAAGTATAATCGTTATTGTACTTTTTGACTATTCTTTACGGTCCAGAATATTTGTTGGAAAGTTTTTTGCCTTCCGTCTTTGCCGCGTTCCTTAGGTAGACGCAATCTAATATCTTGAAATCTATGCTCCCCTTGACATTGGGTTGTTTTCTTAGCTCTTGGTTTATTTTAAATTTTTCCAACTCTTGCCTAACTATATTATAAGTTTACCTCATCCTATTTATGAATTCTTGTTTGTAATCCTCCGAGTTATTGTAATATTGCCGGGACTCAATAATCGGGATTCTAAAATCGCGACCAAAATGTAAATAAAAAGGGTTGTCTTTGGTTGTTTCTGAATAAGCAGTATTGAGTATGTTAGTTAAATAAGGTAAGGATTGATTCCAATCGTTTCTGTTGTCTTTTGTATAAATGCTTAATACATTTGAAAATATTTTATGCCTATTTTCTATTTTACCATTAGCTTGTGGGTGATATGGGGAAGTCACCAATTTCTCTATGTTAAGAAAACTCATTAAGCCTTTTGTTACTTTTGAAACAAAATTACTTCCGTTGTCAATTAAAACCTTATTTGGAATGCCAAATTTTAAAAATAATTTCGCTAACGCCTTACTCGTGGCGTAAGCGCCTTGATTTTTTAATGCTTTTGCAAAAGTAAATCTGGAAAAGTGATCTATAACTGAAAGAATACAAGTGTGGCCTCTGTTGGAAAGAGGTAAGCCTCCACTGGTTCCATATAAATCAAATGAGACAATATCGAAGGGGCATCTCGCTACCGGGACTATTCCCATTGGAGGATTAGGATAAGCTTGGGGTTTTTTTCTTAAGTTACACGCTTCACATGTACTTACAAATTCCTTAAGTTTTGTTACTGCCGACGGCACGTAAAAATATTATTTTAATTTATGGAAAGTTTTCGCTACTCCTAAATGTCCACCTATATCTGAATGAAAATATTCGAATAAAGGTGTTATTAAGTTTTGTTGTAATACAGGTTTTATTGAGGTTTGGTTTCTAGCTGCCTCAGCAGTCACGATTCTGCATAGTATTTTCTTCATCAAGATCATAGTAAAAATTATCTATCTCTTTTCTGAGAGTTTTGAATTTATCTGGTAACGCATCATCATTCACAAAATGATTAATAAGTGCTACACACATTTCGTGCTTTTTTTTCTTTTATATTTTCTAAAGACAAGGGACAATAGTTACCCTTATTTTCTTTTACTGTGTCTTTGACATTGTTTTTCTTACATTTATGTTTACTCTTAGTATTGATAGCGTTAACTTCATTTTCCTCGGCTTCCGACGGCATATTTTCTGGGAATCAACTCAAAAAGTCACAAGCTGCATTTTGTTTACCTTTTAAATATTCAAATTCGTAATCTAGATCTTTTATATTCATAATCCATCTAGCTAGAATTCCCGTGGGGTTTTTAAATGTGCGCAGGTACTGCAAGCTTTTATGGTCTGATCGTAGTACACATTTTCTACCGATTAAATAGTGTCTAAATTTGTCCAAGTGGTGGATTATAGATAATAATTCTAAGTTTGTGGTGGAATAACTACTTTCACCATTTGATAAGGTTCTACTTGAATAGCATACAACTTTTTCTATTTTTTCTGTTTAGGCGTTCCGTCTAGAGGATTAGGGTTTTCTACCGGGATTTATTTGCGAAAGTATAGCGCCAATGGCCTTCGAACTAGCATTGGTTGTGACCACAAATTGCCCGTTTTCGAAATCAGGCAGTGATAATATTGGTTCAAAAGTGAGTGCCTTTTTGAGACGGTCTAGGGAAGTTTGAGCTTCCTGGGACCAGATAACATTTTGGGAGTTCCTTTTAGTTAATTCCGTGAGGGGTTTCGTAATTTGGGCGTAACTGCGCACGAATTTTCCAAAGTAACCAGTAAGACATAAAATTCCTCTTAATTCTTTCATAGTTCTAGGGGGTTTGAGGTTTTCAACACATTTTATTTTATCTGGGTCTTGATATATCTCTCCTTGCGTCACCACTACTCCTAAAAAATTAATTTTAGGTTGAAATAAATATACTTTTTCAGACCGGCATTTTAAATTGCCCTGTCTGAATTTCTAGAACACATTAGCTAATGTTGCTAAGTGTTGTTCAGCGTTTTCTCCCACGCATATGACATCATCAACAAAATGAATGATATTTTTTAATCCTCTTAACAGGTGTAATAAGGGTCTACATAGCGCGCTTGAACTTGTCTTAAGTCCAAAAGGTACTCTTAAGTATTCATATGAACCACATTCAGTCGCATAAAACGCAGTTTTATAGACATCTTTTTCGGCTATTTTCACTTGGTGGTAGCCTTGGGTAAGATCTAAATAAGTAAAAATTTTGATTTTGTTCAAATTTTGAGTCAAGAATTTCATCTATTCTTGGTAAAGGAAATTTATCACTAACTACTTGTTTGTTAAGGGCTCTATAATCTACTACAAGTATTTGATCACGATTCTTCTTTGGTACCAAGATCACTGGTGCACTATACGGATTTATACTGGGACGTATAATTTCATTTTTTTTCTAATTCATGAATTTTATTTTTAACCACTATTTGTGCTTATACGGCACACGATATGGCTGCTTCGCTACAGGATTACCAGTCGTTAAAATTGAATGTTCATAAAATGGTATCAGTCCGATGTCATCTTCAGATACGGAAAATACATCTTTAAAATTCCATAATATTTGGCATAATTTTTTCTTAAGTTCTAAGTCCGTAATATGATCCATATTAAATTTGTTTAAGAATTGCGATTTAGTTAGAGGGTATTTGTTAATTGAGGTTTTAATGCCATTAACTAGGTTTCTTTTGGAATTTTCCCATCTATTTAAATCATTCTCCGAGATAATTTGGATTTGAACTAAACACGTCCCCTTTTTTATTGTTATTGTATCATTTTCGTGGTTATTAGTTACCCAAATAAAACTTTCTCCTTTGTCGTAAGATATAATCTGTTCCTCGCATAACAGATTTTCAGGAATTTCATTCGATGAGATTGCAAGACATATTTCAGATTTGCTATCTACTGGTTCAATCATCTGTGATATTTTAATTCTTTGCATTGTTTTGGGAGGGATCTTTGTTTTCCGTATCGCGAACCCGTACAATTTCTCTTCACTATTATTGTCTATTAGATTCATACTGGCGCTATGCTGCGTCATTGCGGCATCTTCCGGCGTCACATTGGGTTTTATTATGTTTTTCCATAATTCCGCTATTTTCTTGATTTCGTTTGACCTATACTGTCACATATCTCCTATTTTTATTTTTGCAGATTCAATATATTTATTATTTAAATGTACTTCATTTTTGCAATGTCTCTCAGAATAATTGAACAAATTTCTGATTATGCCTTGTCCTCCTTGCGAGACATGAGGTTCAAAAGATTGCGACATTATACCGCTAGAAATTTTATTTACTGTTACGTTCTCTTCGTAACCTCTGTTACAGTTTATTAAGGTAGAAATTCCTTCCCCTACCTTAGCCGGGTAGACAAGCCTTTCGTTTGCTACGTCTAATAGTACTATATTAGACCTTAAAAAATTTGCGCCGATAATGGCTTCATACGGAAAGTTATTGCATATTATAAAATTTGTCAGAAAATTTCTATTATCCCTTTTTATGTCCAGGCGAATTGAACCTCTTGCATCCAATTAATGCCCTGTCACGCTAGTTAAATTGGGATTATTAGAATTTTTTTTGTTGCCTAAAATGCGGAGGCAACATATTAAATATGCATGAGTTTATGATGTTCGCCGTGGCATCCGAGTCAATCAGGGCCTTAAAGTAAACATTTGCCACACAAAAATCATTAAATATAGGTAACTTGCTATTACTCTCACTAAAGGACGGTACTATTATTGGGTTGGACCTATAAAATATTCTAGGCGCCCTCTGGGTGCAATCTATTCTTCTGAGGGGCCTGACGCGTTTCCCCGTGGATTTATTTCATACGTCTGTGTCTGCATTAGAGATTCAGACATGTGAGATTCCGTAGGCATATCTAATTGATTTACATTTGTCTGGCTTCACCATGTATTATTACGGTAGCTTGGATTTCTTGCGTCAGTGCCAGCTGCTGGCGCTGACTGCCAATGCCGTCGGCTTGAAAAATTTTCATTTCTCGTCGGCAAATTTTCAGGATTTTTATATACCATTCTCGCATTATATTGGCTTTGGCAAGTATTTGGGTTTTCAAATCGGTAATTAATTTGTCTAGTGGGGGGAATTTTGTACAAATTTGGTTGGTACGCGTTGTAAGGTACTGATTTGCGCAATCTTCCCTGGCTATAGCCTAGTGCACCACTGGCGCTAAAATTTGTTCTGCCGAACAAATGGTTGCCGTAATTTTGCGCATCACCGACGGCAATCCTTGGTCTGCGATTGGGGAGATAACGGCACTCTCTCGCGATATGCCCAACACGATTACAAATATAGCATCTTATTATTGTTGGGTTATTTTCATAACTAATTTGTTTGATGGGCTGAAAACGTACTGTTTTCTGCCTAGCGGGTTCTTGTGTTCTATTTCTTTGTGGCAATGGGGAATTATCCCTTGAAAAAAATTGGGAGACGCCTGATCGCCCTTGAAGGTCAGGCTTGCGTTTGATTCGCCTAGGCTATTTATTTTTGTTTTACTGTGATTTGCCACCATCGTATCGACTTCGATTAATCGCCCTACCTCCTGAACTGCAAGATGTAACGTCTAAATTTTTTTGGATATTACCATTCTATATAGTTTTGGGGGTAGCCCTTGCAAAAAGGTATGTGGTATGACTTTTTCATACAGTTCTCCTGAACCTTTTCCGTAATTTGCTTCTACTGATATCCGTATATTATCAAGATATTCTCTTACGTTTTGTGAATGGTCAAAGCACACCATTCCGTGTTTTAATTTATTTGTGGAACTGGTTTCGATAAATCCATCTTTAAATGCCGTTAACAATTTGTCTACCGTATTTATTGGCAAGCTGACGTCATCACCTATAGTATTTTCAATTAGTATTAGGAAGGTTAAGGCCTGCCCTTTTAATCTTAATAGGAGCATGCTGACTAACGTTTCTAGCACTGATTTTGTTATTTCTACAAACTGGGCCAATTGGATATTAAATTCGTCGATATCTGTTTGTCCATCGTATTGCGGAATAGATTTTGCTATTTCTACATTTTTCGCGACCAACTTTTGCACCATTAATAGTTCGCTTAATTCTTCTGACATTTCTGCGTTTGAATAACTCAAAATAAATTTATTTTTTCACTTAACCTATTTTGGGGGAGGCTATTATCTCCTATGAGATATTTTAAAGGGTTTTCCTGTAATAGCTTAGCGGTTATAGACCTAATCACTTTTTTCTATAAGTCTGTATCTCTTCAATGATATACATTTAAATTGCGAAGTTTGTAGCATAACTGGTTCGTATGTTTTCCTCCAAGTTTACGACCGCGCCAGTTCTGCCGGGTGAATTTTTCTTAGACTAAGTGATAAACTAAGTAAGCTATAAAAATAATGAGAAAATCAAAAGGTTCCGCCGGGGAATTTTACGATAGCATTACGAAAGTAATGCTAAGTTTCTTGAAGGCAACACAGCTGCCACTACAAACTCACTTCCTCTAATATAAGCTTTTGCTTTCCCCTACGGAGTTTTTACCATCCTTAAATTGTTTTTAAGACTCCTTCACAAACTATTTGAAGTCGTCTTGCTTTTCATATAACCTTAGTTCTATTTCCAAAACGGCTAACATATGACAACTTGTCCTCCTTCATCTGTTGAATGTGATTCATTGATCTTAGGCTTTCTTATACTATAGATCCAGAGAGTGGGATCAAACCACATTTTTTGCAGAACTTTATTTTAAGTTTTTTGGCCAAACAAGTATTTAAAACTGTCGTGAGAGGCTTCCTCATGTCCTCAAATTTTTGAGGCAATTCTTACCTCTTGGTGACAAGAGAAAGTATTTTGGAAATGTGAATTAAAAAATGGGTATTTACATTTGCCCAGTCCGCAGAGACAGGGAGGATGATTTTTTTTGTAGGAATTATATTGTCCGACGGAGGAAAAAATTCCAGGGCAATTACAAGGGAGGAATAGATGGATATAATATTAAACAATAGAAATCTCATGGGGATCAAGAAGTTGGTGATATTTGCAAGGACAGGTCAAGGACAAGACCATCTTGTGTAATCTATTTATCCATTAATTTAAATCTAAGAATGTTTCTTGGTTTATAATTTTTATGTTGTTTTGTTTTAGTATTAACCATGGCCAATAACATTTTTTAGTGTTAAAATTTGTTATATACTATCGTCCTTGTCTTAGAACCACACCATTCTGTCATTATTCAACCAAACCATTCTGTCATTATTCATTATTCTGGATTCAATCGTTCTTAAATCTATGCTATCGTCCTTGTCTTAGAATCACACTATTCTGTTATTATTCATTATTCTGAATTCAATCGTCCTTCAGTCTACGCTATCGTCATTGTCTTAGAATTAATTAAAAAAAACTTTCCGAAAAATAGAGTTTTTCAAAGAAAAGTAAAGGCCATCTTAAACTTAAGCTCAGGAGATACAAATACCTGTTAAAATTCAAACTCAAAACGACCAGAAATTACTATTAAAGCATAAATGAAACCCAAAACGAACAGAAATTAAATAAACAATCATAGCAAAAAACATACAACAAGTAATAATATAAATGAATAAATAGATCTTAAAGCGAGTAATGCTTCGATTGAATATGAAAATGAAGCTTAAAACGAAAACAAATATTTTGCTATTAAAGTATAAATGAAACTTAAAACAAACAGAAATTAAATAACAATCAATGAAAACAAATATACAATATATATTAATATAAATGAATAAATAAATCTTAAAACGAGTGAAACTTAAATTGAATATGCATATCAGGTTTGAATCGAATAAAAATAACTACAAACAAGAGTTTGGGTATCACCTCACTGCAGAAGCCTCAAACCTACTGCGTCATTGGCGCTTTACTGAAAACAATTATTTCATTAATTAAGATTTTAGGGAATAAATATCAGCATATGTATATTAAATTGACAATGCATGTTTTTTTTCAGTAAACTCATTTGAATTTTTTTTCAGTAGAGTACAAATTATATTCTGGCTTTTAGAAAGCATAGGGGTTTTGAACCCTACTCATATTAATTTATGCTCGTTTTGAGTTTGAATCTAATATTTATTTTAATATTTGTTCGTTTTGTGTTTCATTTATTTATTGATACTGATTTGGGGTAGTTGTATACTTGGTAGATTATAAGATAGTCCGGACGCCAGGTTTTGAAAGTGTGAATCATACCACAACGGAATGGGGATGCTACGAGAATTAACCTACCCTCCAACCCCTAAATTGACCATGCGGATTCAAAATGCCAATGGCACTTGCTTGTGAGTGGTGGAACACTCCAAAACTTGACATTTTATTATATTTTGGTGTTTCGTGCAAGAAAATACATGTTCCACAAAGTTTGAGGTGCAGTTTTCCGCTCAAATAGAAATGCCTGGAAGCCAATGAATGTTTTCATAACAAACCAAAACGATTAGTTAAAAAAAAAATGGCAAAACTATATGAGTCTTGAACAGTCTTGGAAAGTATAAACAAAATGAAATTGAATATTAGATATATAATGATATTAATTGTTGAAAGATCCCTAAGTTCAAGATTATTTTTTCACTGTAATTTTATTTTCATTTTCAATGCTGTAAGAACTGGAAAATAATAAATTTGTAATATACGAGTAATTCGTTTTCAGTGAAGCACCAATGACGCAGAAGGCTTTAGGTTTTTACAGTTAAAGAAGGGGGCAGTATCCAAATTTTATTTGTAGTGAAACTATATTTGTCTTGACTAATGTTGAAAAGAACTAATAAATTAAACTGAATATTTGATGCATAATGATATTAATTGATAAAACGTCATCAGTTCAAAATTTTACTGTAATTTCAATATTTATTTTCAATATTAAGTGTAAAAGAAATCATTTGTAATATAATTCGTTTTCAGTAAAGCGCCAAAGACGCAGTAGGTTTTAGGTTTCTGCAGTGAGGCGATACCCAAACTCTTGTTTGTAGTTATTTTTATTCGAGTCAAACTTGATTTGCATATTCAATATAAGATTCACTCGTTTTAAGATTTATTTATTCATTTACATTAATATATATTGTATGTTTGTTCGCATTGATTGTTATTTAATTTCTGTTCGTTTTAAGTTTCATTTATACTTTAATAGCAAAATATTTGTTTTCGTTTTAAGCTTCATTTTCATATTCAATCGAAGCATTACTCGCTTTAAGATCTATTTATGCATTTATATTATTACTTGTTGTATATTTTTTGCTATGATTGTTTATTTAATTTCTGTTCGTTTCGGGTTTCATTTATTCTTTAATAGTAATTTCTGGTCGTTTGAGTTTGAATTTTAACAGGTTTTTGTATCTCCTGAGCTTGAGTTTAAAATGGCCTTTACTTTTCTTTGAAAAACTTATTTTTCGGAAAGTTTTTTTTAATTAATTTTTATTCGTTTTTCTGCCGGTTGAATTTTTCTTAGGCTAAGTGATAAACTAAGTAAGCTATAAAAATAATGAGAAAAATAAAAGGTTCCGCCGGGGAATTTTACGATCGCATCATCTGAGCCGTTATAGCTTATCTCGTGCCGTTGAGGGCTGCACCGGCTGTAATGGGGGGGGGGGGGGAATAGATAAATGTGTGACCGTGACACACCCTGAACGCGAGAAAATAAAATACGTAACTATGTAAATGTAACCTCTTTTCCTTGAGTATCTGGAAATCAGTTACCTCTAATGTTATGTAGAAATCAGATTCCTTAGGGAACGTTACCGATGGAGACCTACGAACTAGTTACCTGCTGTGCGATTAGATACAGACATATAAATAAAACAAATACAAATAGAAAAGCAATAGTTTTATTGAGACTTTCATTTAGGTGTGCAACAGTGCTTCACTTCAACTGACGACAATAGTGGCTGAGATAACAATAATGACCAAATCTCTACAATGACTGCGTCATAATGATAATTCTGACAAATGAATAGAAAAGATTATGAGAACTCAATGCCAATAATAATAATTCTGATCTACGATTGCTCTCATCAAAATGAATCCATAATAATAATAACTATGACTGAATTGCAATGCCTGAATGCCTCAAAAAACACTTTTCTTCACTATATCAAATTAATCCTGCTTCTGCGCCCTGAGAGCTATTTCACGATTGGCCCAAGTCCTGTGGAGGGGGCTGCTACCTTGTTATTATGTTTACCAACTCACTTCATTATGCTGACCGTTCATCCAACAATTTGTTTTAAATATTTTCGATGATTTAAACATTGATACTGCTCTTATAACTTAAACTTCTGAGAAACTTTGTACCTAGCATTTTTTTTTTATTACCAAATATCTTAGTGAAATTCAAAACCGAATAGTGTCGTTGTTTGGCTGAGGCTAAAACGCAGTTTCTCTTTTTGCAGATTAAGAATTTAGACTCTTGGAAACGGGATTTGAACTTAATTAGGGGAAGTTTAATTTATGTCAGAATTATCTTTAGAAAGAAAGAATTTTATTTTTTTTTGTATTTTAAATATATCACATATTACTCACGGTACATTTTTGATTGCAAAAAGTTTCATGTTTTTATGGCATGGGGGGGGTGCTTACTGTCCAATTATTCTTGACTTTAAAAAACGGATCTAGAACTTTCAATTTAAATCGAAAGAGACATTTTTCAAAGTCTATACGATTACCTCTTTGATAAAAACCATATATATGAACAATAGACAGCTTGCATAACTTGTGGACAGCGATTGAAAACAATTACTATTAAAGAATAAATGAAACCCAAAACGAACAGAAATTAAATAAACAATCATAGCAAAAAACCTACAACAAGTAATAATATAAATGAATAAATAGATCTTAACGCGAGTAATGCTTAGATTGAACATGAAAAAGAAGCTTAAAACGAAAACAAATATTTTGCTAGTAAAATACAAATGAAACTTAAAACGAACAGAAATTAAATAACACTCAATGCGAACAAACATACAATATATATTAATGTAAGTGAATAAATAAATCTTAAAACGAGTGAAACTTAAATTGCATATGCAAATCAAGTTTGAATCGAATAAAAATAACTACAAACAAGAGTTTGGGTATCGCCTCACTACAGAAGCCTAAAACTTACTGCGTCATTGGCGCTTTACTGAAAACAATTCTTTCATTAATTAATATTCTAGGGAATAAATATCAGCATATGTATATTAAATTTACAATGCACATTTTTCCAGTAAACTCATTTGAATTTTTTTTTCAGTAAAGTACAAATTATATTCTGGCTTTTAGAAAGCATAGGGGTTTTGAACCCTACTCATATTAATTTATGCTCGTTTTGAGTTTGACTCTAATATTTATTTTAATATTTGTTCGTTTTGGGTTTCATTTATTTATTGATACTGATTTGGGGTAGTTGTATGCTTGGTAGATTATATGATAGTCCGGACGCCAGGTGTTGAAAGTGTGAATCATACCACGACGGAATGGGGCTGCTACGAGAATTAGCCTACCCTCCACCCCCTAAATGGACCATGTGGATTCAAAAATACCAATGGTACTTGCTTGTGAGTGGTGGAACACTCCGAAACTTGACATTTTATTATATTTTGGTGTTTCATGCAAGAAAATGCATCTTCCACAAAGTTTGAGGTGCAGTTTTCCGCTCAAATAGAAATGCCTAGAAGCCATAGAATGTTTTCATAACAAACTACACGATTAGTTAAAAAAAATGGCAAAACTATATGAGTCTTAAACAGTCTTGGAAAGTATAAACAAAATCAAATTGAATATTAGATATATAATGATATTAATTGTTGAAAGATCCATCAGTTCAAGATTATTTTTTCACTGTAATTTTATTTTCATTTTCAATGCTGTAAGAACTGGAAAATAATAAATTTGTAATATACGAGTAATTCGTTTTCATTGAAGCACCAATGACGCAGAAGGCTTTAGGTTTTTACAGTTAAAGAAGGGGGCATTATCCAAATTTTTTTTGTAGTGAAACTATATTTGTCTTGACTAATCTTGAAAAGAACTAATAAATTAAGCTGAATATTTGATGCATAATGATATTAATTGCTAAAACCTCATCAGTTCAAAATTTTACTGTAATTTTAATATTTATTTTCAATATTAAGTACAAAAGAAAACATTTGTACTATAATTCGTTTTCAGTAAAGCGCCAATGACGCAGTAGGTTTTAGGCTTCCGCCGTGAAGCGATACCCAAACTCTTGTTTGTAGTTATTTTATTCGATTCAAACTTGATTTGCATATTCAATTTAAGTTTCACTCGTTTTAAGATTTATTTATTCATTTACATTAATATATATTGTATGTTTGTGCGCATTGATTGTTATTTAATTTCTGTTCGTTTTAAGTTTCATTTATACTTTAATAGCAAAACATTTGTTTTCGTTTTAAGCTTCATTTTCATATTCAATCTAAGCATTACTCGCTTTAAGATCTATTTATTCATTTATATTATTACTTGTTGTATGTTTTTTGCTATGATTGCTTATTTAATTTCTGTTCGTTTTGGGTTTCATTTATTCTTTAATAGTAATTTCTGGTCGTTTTGAGTTTGAATTTTTACAGGTATTTGTATCTCCTGAGCTTAAGTTTAAAATGGCGTTTACTTTTCTCTGAAAAACTTATTTTTCAGAAAGTTTTTTTAATTAATTTTTGTTCGTTTCTGATTGCAAAAAGTTTCAAGTTTTTACGGCATGGGGGGGGATGATTACTGTCCGATTATTTTTGACTTTAAAATTCGGATCTAGAATTTTCAATTTAAATCGAATGAGACTTTTTTCAAAGTCTATACGATTACCTCTTTGATAAAAACATTATAAATGAACAATAGACAGCTTGCATAACTTGTGGACAGCGATTGACACCAATGAATGGAATGAAAAAATAGCTCCAATAAGGGGGTTTAGACTGTTTCACTTGTTGACAGAAAGGGACCACGGCTGTTTGGAATTGACCTTAATAGGATTGTGTGTGCCAAAGCAATTTTACATCTATCTCAGAGTATGTATTTTAACCTTATAATTGGATAATTATAATAGATTTCCTATGTGTTCTTCCCATAAAAAACCCCTTCCCATAAGTGATAAACCCCCTTTAATAAGTTATGCCCCAGGGCATAACTTACAACGCCTCCCCCCGGACCCTGTTGGGCTCTGTCGACACCGGAGTTTTTTGTTATCAGAACTTTGAACTATTTTAACAAAATGTCAATATCAAAATTTTTATCTGATGCATTTAGGGCGTGGAGGAGGGGGAGGGCTAGTCACCCTCCAATCTCTTTTGACTTTTAAAAAGTGAACAAGAACTTTCAATTTTCTGTCAAATGAGACCTCTCCAAAGTTTATACAAGCATCCCTTCCATAAGAAATAATGGGAAGGATTCGGATAATCCTTAAATTACAACTCTTGCCCTGAGGGCTGTGGGGGAGTTGTCATTCTCAAAGACCTAATTTCCAGAACTTAAAACTACGTTTAATAAAATGGTTGTCTCAAAATTTTGATAGGATGTGTTTCGGGAAAAGGTGGGCGTGAGAGGGGGGTTAGTTGCCCTCAAATCACTTTCGACTATTAAAAAGGGCACTAGCCCTTTGAATTTACAATCGAATAAGCCTTTTTTGAAGTTTCTACGACACCACCTTCTATAAAAACCTTATATGCCCCCAGGGCATAACTTAAAACCCTTGCCCTGAGGGTTGTGGGGGATTGTCCTCCTCAAAAATATATTTCCTATCTGGAAATCAACTATGCTGAACGAAATGGCTATCTCAAAATTTTGATTGGATGTATTTGGGGGAATGATGGGCGGGGGGGCTAGTTTCCCTCCAATCACTTTCGACTATTAAAAAGGGCAGCATCCCTTTGAATTTTCAATCGAATGAGCCTTTTTTGAAGTTTCTACGACAACGCCTTCCATAAAAACCTTATATGTCCCCAGGTCATATCTTAAAACCCTTGCCCTGAAGGTTGTGGGGGAGTGTCCTCCTCAGAAACATATTTTCTATCCGGAAATCAACTGCGCTGAACAAAATGGCCATCTCAAAATTTTGATTGGATGTGTTTGGGGAAATGATCGGCGTGGGGTGGGGGCAGGGGGGTTAGTTACACTCCAATCACTTTCGACTATTAAAAAGGGCACTAGACCTTTAATCTCCAATTGAATGAGCCTGTTTTGAAGTTTCTACGACAACAACTTCAATAAAAACCTTATTCATTATTCTGGATTCAATCGTTCTTCAATCTATGCTATTGTCCTTTTCTTAGCATCACACCAATCTGTCATTATTCTGGATTCAATCGTCTTTGAATCTATGCTATCGTCCCTGTCTTAGAACCATACCATTCTGTGATTATTCATTATTCTGGATTCAATCGTCATTCAATCTATCTTATCTTCCTTGTCTTAGAACCACATGATTCTGTCATTATTCATTATTCTGGATTCAATCGTCCTTCAATCTATGCTATTGTTCTTGTCTTAGAACCATACTATTCTGTCATTATTCATTATTCTGGATTCAATTGCCCTTCAATCCATACTATCGTCCTTGTCTTAGAACCACACCATTCTGTCATTATTCATTATTCTGGATTGTCATATGTCATGATTCTGGATTCAATATCCTCTTTTTATTATTTTCCTACTCTTCCAGCACTTTTTTATACCACAAAAGAGTGATATTAGTGGCCATTTGATTTTTCCTTTACTTTATTTAATATAAAGCTGTCGATAATTTTAACAATATTCATTTTTAGGAATTGGTGAAAAAGTAGTGGACTACTATACCAATTATGTCAAAGCTGAAAATTTTATGACGGAAATGACTACTACCAGTGGACATGGATTTGTGAGTCTCCTTCTGTTTCAAGTTAATCTTGAATGCTAGCAATATATGCACAAACACACAATAGACGAGAAGAATCACTCCCACACAGTAAACTCCATAGCCTGAATGACACAGAAGGAGGAGAGGACATTAAAGACTAAATCAAACGATGCAAAATAAAAAGAAGAGCCTGATACCAATTATCACCATCAATAAACTTAAATAAGGTTATAGGACACTCCAAGGACCCAGCAAAAAAAATATACAGAAGGAAATGTTGAGAAACAAATATGTGTGTTTTCCTTTTTCAAGTATGCAATCAACTAATACCAGTCCTATTATAAATTGAAAGCAGATGAGCTGCTTTTGATCTCTATTAACTGTAACGACTATAAAGATATATTTTACACAGACCCTCCATGTGCTATGCCTAGACAGAATAATAAACAAAATAAATAACATGCATTCAATAACCTTAGAAAGATATATCAAATTTACCTAACATAATATTAAAAAGTGTATATCTAAGTAAAATAATGCTATACAAAATTTCATGAACACTGTAAAAATCACTACCAATAATCAATGGCCATCCAAAAAACAAACCTTGCCGTCTCGTAGTCTAACAACTTCTGCTGCTTAATAGGTTTTTGGTCAGTTCAGCATCTCTATTAAGAGGATTATGCTCACCAGACATTTTAAACAATTATCGGGTGTAATGAAAGTTGTGTTATAGTCAGAAATATAACTGAAGTTTTAGGTAGACTTTGAATCACCACCAGGAGGACAAAGGTCACTAGTGATCATAAATTATTTCATATGCCAGAGATGTGGGTCTAATGAGAACCAATGCACAGTGCCTAATAGTCTCAGCCGTATCATGGTCACGAAATATGAAATTTTCCGTATATTTAGCATCTCTGTCAAAACAACAGTCATCATCCATCTTGAAGTTTCACCTGATGAAAATTCTGGTTTAATAAGAACAGTTGCATAGTTTCAGCTGTCTAATAATCCTAAAATCTTGAGTTTTTGTTAAATTTGGCATCTCTATCAGGAGGAGAACTGTCTTGAGAGATCCTGAACAACTTCTTCTGCATCAAATTCTGGACAAACGAGATCAAAACCATGTCTTGATGCAACCTATGCCAACTGCAAAATACTTGATAACTTCAATTCAAAATCAACGGACTTCAATTCAAACAACCACTACTGGTAGAGGGGTGTAAATATGAGGGGATCTTGCAAACTTACCTATCAATCAGAAGCTACTGTATGATAATGACGAAAATTTGTCTCTATAGATTTTGGTTCCTAAGTACAGGTGGTAAACCAAATCACTGAATCCATTTTTTTTTTCGAGAAACAATTATCTACTTAGTAATCTGCTAATTTCTAAGCCCAAATTTATCCGAATTTAGAATAGCAGCTAGATATCTCTAGTACCCAAGGAAAATGGCTTGATATTATCTGCCGATATAGAAGATACAGAAACCATGGATACTTTTTACCAAAAGCATCTGTAGAATTCTGATAAATTTACGTCTTTGGTTCTTAGAGATGGGGTCTGGAGATTGTATAATAACAAAGAGCTGTCCTCAAATATACTCCTTCTACATTCATTGTTTCTGCTTTCCTAGAGTGATGGTTGGATGCGACAATCACGCTGGTACCATGGATACACTATTTTACCATACACATGTTAGGGGTGTCCCTGTGGTACATATATTCCCTATTAAACCGACACACTCAATCAATCGGCACAGCACACTTTCCTATCACTTGTTTACTTGTCAGAATACCTAGAAAGTGTTTTTTTTTATGTGTGTTATAAGCAATTTTCTAAATGTGGTAATAGTTGGAATTTTATATCAAAACAGTGTTTGCCTGATCTTAAATCCCAGAATAAAATTCACTTCGTACAATTAAAAGACCTTCCTACGAATTCTCAGTTTGGTGGTATTCTAAGAACAATCAGAAATTGTCGTAAAACTGACCTGGAGAATACTTTGGAAGCTCCCACGTACATTGGATTTTAATTATACTGATTTTTTCAAACTCAGATTCAAATTTCGTCAGGTTTAAATCAAAATTAAGTCGTTTTGGAAGAGTCCAAAATCCCCTGGTTGAATTGCAGGTAGCCAAAAAATGTTTTCAAATTTTTGGGCATAGCAAACTATGATTCTTTTTAAGGACTGATGTACGATTCAAATGCATTTGAAAATTGTAGGCTTCGAAAAATCTATTATTAGTTGAAACAGCTGAAAAATCCAAAGGGCTACAAGTCTAAGTACAGTTTAAAACAGAAAAAAAGATAAGAACAAACAAATTAAAAGCAGCCATAGGAAAAGATCCAAAACAGATTTTTATAAGATAAATTTAACAAAAAATAATATACTCTTTACTAAAAATATGCGAATTTACACACCACTCGGTGAGTCACCTGATCCTGAAGGAAGTGAGTTCTATCAGCTAAGAAATTGAGTTATGAGATTATAAGCTACGAGATCAAGTTTTGAGATTATGAGTTAAGAGATCAGGTTATAAGATTACGAATTACGAGAAGAAGTTATGTGAGCAAAATAACTTAGTATCTAGTCTTTGGGGATGTGAAGCATTTGTATTGTGTAACATACCGCTCTCTGAAATACCACATTATTTCATATGGTGTTGTTACTGAATCTTTACATACAAATTCCTAGGCCTAGACCAAAGCAATATACCCTCTACCAACAATGTGCTAATCTATGCATCACTCTAAGAGTCCTAACATCTTGAGAGAATTGAATTCTGACCTACGAGATCGAGTTTTAAAATGTTGAGACACGAATTCGTGTTTTGAGATTATCACTTACGGTTTTCGATTTTGAAATTATGAGCTATGAGATCAAGTTTTGAGATTACGAACTTGGTGAGATTGTTATATGAGCGTGATCTATTTAATAGTTAGAGTTTTGGGGATTTAGAGTTTTTGTGTCTAGTAAAATACCGCTTTTTTAAATACCACATCACAAAAAAAGTGCTGCAACTATATTTTTAACAAGAAATCCCTAAATCCAAACAAAAAAAAAACTCTATCAGCAATATGGTAATTTAGATATTACTCTGCGAGTCCTAAGGTCTTGAAGGAGTTGAGTTATGAGTGCTAGGAGATTGAGTTTATTATATTAAAAACTACAAGATTGAACTATGCAAGAATGAGATATCAAAATTTCTTAGCTTTGGAGATCCTAAGCTTTTGTGTTGTATAGCAAAACGCTTTTTGAATTAACACACCACTACATGGCTATACAGCTAGATTTTTGAATAAAAATCTCTTATTCTGAACTGAAATAATAAAATTTTTACCAACAGTATGCTAATTTAGACATTATTATGAGAGTCTTAAGATCTTGAAGGAATTGAGTTATGAAAGTTACGAGATAGCATTATGAGATGGAGTTTGGAGATTATGAGGTAGGACATCAAATTAAGAAAGCAAGTTTTGTGAGCATGAGCTATTTAATATTTATAGTGTTAAAGATTTTTTTGTTGTATAGCGTACCTCTTTTGAAATACCCTATTATTATAAGGTGCTGCAACTAAATCTTTAAATACAAATACCTAAATATAAACCGAAAAATTAATCTCTCAACTCCTAATATACTAATATAGACATCACTCTAAGAATTATAAGAAATTGAAAGAGTTGATTTATGACATATGAGCTATAAGATCAAGTTTCGAAATTGTGAGTTACAAGGATGATTTATGAGATCATGATTTATTTGATACTTGGAGCTTTGCAGATTTGGAACTTCTGTCCTGTGTAACACACTGATTTTTTAAATACCGTGTATGAAGTTTTTATGAAGAGCTGCAACTAAATTCTTATTATTTCAAGATTTTTGAATACGGTTTAGGTGTAAAGACAGCTTTATCAGATATTTTATTATAAAAGACGTTTACTTTTCAGCCAACAGACAGCTATGGAGTCGCATGCGACACCACTAAAAGCCCGTTCATAAACAGTTGTGGCTACAATGGTGCTTATGAAATGCTGAATTACTTATACGGTGGGAATCTTGTTAGGCCATCTGGTAAGAATTAACTCTTCTTTTTTAATTACTTTTTTAATTACATTTTAAATTACATTTCAATTTATTATGATTACTTCCTTCTTTTTAATTAAATTTTAATTACATTTTTTTAATTACTAATATCATTATTTTATGAATGTAAATTGAATGATCACAGATCTTCAATCATTCTTCAGATTTGAGATACCATCTAAATTTTAACTTTTATGTAGCAGATTCTTTTTTATATGTTTAGTTCAAATGAAAGGATAATCGGTACTTGTTCCTTTTATTTGGTAAGTACATTTTTCATAACAGAGTATAACAGGCTCGTCAAGATTTTTTTTATACATATTCAGATAAAAGTTGAGGTTTTTTCAGTTTATGCCCGGAATCCTTTATCAACGTGGAAAAAATAAAGAAGAAACGGTTTTTGGACGTGGAACTATAATGCCTTCAATCTTATTAGCATGTTCACAGTTTTTATTTCTCAGTGTCGACTAAATTAAATAAAAATGTTATCTGTTTTCTACATTAGATTCATTTCAATTTCAAACTGCAGACCACCCGTGTCTTATTATTCGTTTTTGACTTATATATAGTTGTTGATTATTTTGTGGTGTCGGTGTTCTATTAATCGAAATGTCTTTTTTTTTCTCCATTTTTTTAATGTTTCGTCTTTTTTATGTTGATGGTCATAATAAATATATTAAACTGGTATGCACAACCAATGTGCAACTGATATCAAAAACTTAAATTAGATTTAACTTTTTATAAAGAAAAATACAGAAAAACTAGACCAATAAACTGTATAACATTTAAACAATGATCCAGTGAATTTATAGCGTACTGTAAGGGTCTACTTTAAATACTCTTTTGAAGTAAAATGTTTAGTAATAAAATATATAATAAAACTTCTAATGATTGGAATTTTTGAGGGTATCAAATTAGTAATAAAATTACATTACAGTAAAAATTCGTTTTTATAATATAAACTCGACTAAAAATAATAGTTTTGCAAAAATATTAATGTCAGAAAGTAGAATTTCTAAAAGTTGAGCAGTAATTAATTTTTCTAATTATATAGTGAAAACAATGTAAAATATATATTTTGTTTTCAGTAAATGGGAAATAAAGCACTACCGTTTTGGATTATTTGAGGTTTTGAGGTTTTTAACTTCAGTCATATTCGGTATTTAATCCTGCTTTTCTATAGAATTTTGTTTACAAGCATTTGAGTTTTACAAATGGTAAAGTGATGTGACGGCAACCTCTTTAGAAAACTCAAAAATTAGAATTCTTGGAGCCATGCAAGGCTGATTTTCTGACTGAATATAAGCAAAAAATTCCAAAGCGTTTATTGTATTTTGTTGAAATTCTAACAAGGGCTAGATAAAATAGTAAGAGCAAAAAGATAAGCAACTGTTGGATTGAAAAGCCCAAATCATCTATTATTTATTGCCTTAAGTATCTTCATTATTTGCTAATAGTCGTTTATTATTAATAACAATTGTTATTTGTATTTAATTTATTTATTTAGTTGATTGTTTTTATTAATAAAAAATAGTTTGAAACTTAAAATAAGATAAGATATAATTAATATATGGGGCTATATTATAATATTCGTTTTGTGCATTTTCTTTAGTTTGGTATTATAAAGATGATGCTAAAAGCAAACTGTGTTTCTTTTCATAAATCTGGGATGGACCAAGAAGGGCTATTTTTGTGTTGAAACACCCCTAACTAACTTTTTTTTTGTCATAGGAGCTCCTGGTTCTTCCCCTTTGGCAGGGACATTTTACGAGTTTGATCAAACACAATTCATTTCTGGTGTAGCTTCTTCTAGCGATATGGATACCATTGCATATGCATACATTCCATCTGCTTGTTTAGATGACGGTTCAGTCTGTAAGCTGCACGTGTCTCTTCATGGGTGTCTTCAAGGAAGGTGGGTTGTTTTAGAGGTCAAATAAAGCTCACTGTGTGCTGACACGGATATTTTTTACGTTGTATATCTGCTTTTTGTTGCAGAAGTTGCAGAAATTTTAAGCTTTGAGCCAGTAAAAAGATAAGAAAGCTTTGAGCTGCAGAAGTTTCAGAAATTCTAAGCCAGTAAAAAGATAAGAAAGCAGAAGAGTTGCAGAAGTTTCTTTACACGTACTCTTTCTAGTTTTGTTTATTACACTTAACTGTATCACACTATGCCTATTACTCTGGTCTCCGTAAGGTTTGTACAGTATGTAACCTTGTCTCTGAAGAGTGGATTACTTTGAGAGTACCAATCAAAAATTACTTTATATCTGTAACTTTGTGACAGATTGGCAATACAAAACACAAGTAAAAAAAGACAATTCTTTTGGATTTTGTTTCTGCTTGCTAAATGCCTATTCACTTCGTTGAAAATTTTAGATTGTAATCACCTTTCTGATTGGTAATTACATTCACCAATCAAAGATCGTTGTACATTCTTAAGTTGCTTTTGCTACAAGATGGCAATATAAAAACACAATTAAATAATGAAAATGATGATTCTTTTGGATTTTGTGGCCATCATTTAAAGACCGATTCATTGCATTTAAGATAAAAGAATATTTTTGCGTAACCAACTAAAATTGTTCTATATTTCTCCATTCAGTAGCTTATGTTATAGAATGACAAAGTAAAACCACAACCAAAAGGGAAAAAGAAACTTTTTTTGTGTTTCCTTTCTACCCAGTGAAAACCTAGTCACATCATGAAACATAGTGGAGTATAATCATAATAGAGTCTTTCAGCACTTCCAACCTAGAGCAGGTGTGTCACTAGCATTTTACCTTTCGGGGGGGTGGGGGAGTACGTCCAAAATGTTCCGACGAATTCGGGTAGGTGCACACGACAACAAACATTTCTTACTTAATTTATTTTCATGTGTTAAAATAATGTTTATTAGTAGCAAAAAATTGTCATACATTGTAGAAAAAAACTCAGGTATAAAAGCAAAATCAAGACAAAGAAATTTTAAGGAAACTTTAAGGAAAACTCAAAATTTATTTTTTATTTTTCTACAAGTAGGTTAAGGTGAATTTTTTCCTGTTGTTTTTTTTCTGACATTATGACCATGAGATCACCTACGGCCAATGTCACTGGAGTAGTTTTCGCAAAAGTGAATGTTCTGTAAACTAAAGGTATTCCTCGTCTGTTCTTTTTTACTAGAGAGAAAAACTCGCCGAATTCAATGATTGTTCCTGGGCTTTTGCAAATCTCTGCGAAAAGAACTATAATGATCCCTATGTGGGATAGGCATCTGAAGCATTGAATATTTCTTCCTAACTTTTTGGAAATGTGAGCTTGTGTGCCCTCGAAGCGTCCACTCATGTTACTCGGAAAATTGTAGCATTGAAACGCCTGTTTTTCTTCATTGGTACGAGCCTTCCACAAAAATCGTAGAATTTCTTCGGCAATATCGGCTCCTTTCTTCGACTCATAATCCACAATGATGATTAAACGCTCTTTAGCGGCCCCCTCTCTATCAATGTACCGTATATCTAAAGCTAAGAACTCTTCATGGCTGATAGTGGGTGTTCCGTTTGCAAAGATGCCAAAGAAGTCTGCTTCATTAACTTCTGCTGTGATTTTTTTAACTGGCTTTGTTCCAACAACCGTAATTAACTAATTTTGCTACTACCAACAGATAGCTGGTGACATTCGGCTTCTTTTGGTTTTTCATCTAATGGCCCATTTTGATGTTGTGTCTCGAAAGCAAATTGGCTAGCTCAACATGATTTTCCGCGTCATGATCCTTCCCGTGAAATGCCAGCCCTTGTCTACCTAGAGTGGTGGTAACATTTAGCAACATATATATAATGCGACGCCCTCTTTCCTTTTTTCTGACTCTATATCTTTCATCAGTTTCTGCTTGTTAACTAAACTTGGCAATGATTTATCTCTCTCTGTAAAACAAGTAAGATCGCCTACAGAATCCATGAGACCATTTTGTTGGAAGTGAGTAACGATCATTCCAGGCACGGCGCCGTTGCTTCGGCGCCGTGTTTTGTATCAGTTTTTAGTCCCTGTTATAAGTGAAGAATCTTTGTTTCTGTATTCGCGGCCAGGTCCAATACCTGGTCATTGTACGCGGCCAGGTCATTGTACCAGTTTCTAACAAACTGCAACTGGCGTTTGTAACTTTGGGATTAGATTTTCTCGTTTATTGGAAAATAGATTTTTGGATAAAATTGTCCTAGTTTGATAAGCTTCAGCTTTTCTGAGTCTGAAAGTTTTTTCTTGATCCCGAGATTGTGCTCGACTCTTACGATTCCAGCTTGCTGTAAACTTTCGGCATCAGATTCTACTCCTTCCATTCTTGAAACTTTCTGAGAAACGAATTTCGCTGACTGTCTAATAAGCCTAGTTCAATATTCGCTGATTGATCGTCCTATGTCTTGCGCTTGTATTACAGCGTCTAATTCGTTAGTGACGGAATCGAACTTAACTTCAAGTGTCAGTTTTTTTTTAGTGCCACGGTACAGTCAATAATACAAGAAAGAAGAACGAAGGCAGCACTGATTCCTACCGTGTCTTCGTGATCAATTTCGGAACAGCGAACTTCTTCCAACGTTTTTTTCTTTCACCAGATTCCACAGCGTCATACCTGAGGGGATAAGTAACTACGGTTTTTTCAGCCGCATATTTTTCTATTCAGACTACAATATGTGTCAAGGATGGACCAGGACGAACTTTCTCAAGAGATGTCTGAAATATTGCTTCGATTTTACCACAGTTGTTTGTCTGTTTTTATTTCACTCATTCAAAATATTGAAAAGCTTGATACAAATTACAAAATGTTACAAGAAAACCTGGCCATAACGTACTAAACTTGAAAGGTAATTTCAAAACTATATTGTTCTGTGCTTCTTGCAGACAATTTGGGACGCTTTAGTTCAGTTCAGTTCCATTTTAAAGTATGCCTCGAAAGAAAAGAAATTAAGAACCCCAAAAGTGTGGAGTATGCT